>UCOJ01002344.1:0-12830 GCA_900474305.1 Cecidostiba fungosa
GTATTTCGATACTCTATCCCGTACCAAGGATAATCTCTTATGTCAAACGTAGGAGTCATGCAGCTACACGGAAAAACTCGTTCACTATAGAGTATGGCTTCATCTATTCACCTTCAAACGTAGCGGACACAAACACCATAAGATGTTGCGCTAGTCACCTTAATCCGTTATGGCTGTCACCTCGATTTGTGGTGACATTCATAACGGATTAAGGTGACTAGCGCAACATCTTATGGTGTTTGTGTCCGCTACGTTTGAAGGTGACTAGATGTCGCCATACTCTATAGTGGACGAGTTTTTCCGTGCACGTGCAGAAGTGCAAGCGTTGCACTTCTGTGCGTGAGAACTACAGGCGACGGCATTCTCTGCTGACGACGCATACGGCGTCGTCGGTAGCGGCCATCGGAGATACCACGGGGAACCTAACGTTTCTCCGTGACAACTGACAAATTGATATTTCTTCATTACTTTTATGTTTTCCAAGGAGTAAATTTCCACCTTTTATAAATTAATTTACCTTTATTGTATCTTCTAAAATAAATCTAAGCAATTGTTTTGAAAGAGAATTTTGTTTTCTTTTTTTGAAATATCCTTCTGATCTAGCAGATGTTCCAACGTCATTTGGCGATTTGAAATAATTTTTCATAATATTAGTCCAAGATACGAAACTGTAACATAAGTTCCGAAAGTTTTTAATAAATTTGGGGCAGTATAGATAGTTCGCTTTTTCACTTAATTCATTGGAAGTATCGCTGAGAGATCAATTCCTTTATCAAAAATTATTATCAAAAAAATTATCAAGATAATTCCTTTATCAAAAATTGCATCAACGTATTTTGTGATCGAGTCCTTATTTTGACAGGTTTCTTCTTCTGGTATACATTCATCGTTACTTGTATTTCTTATATTTTAATATTTGTCAATATCAATCTTCTATTATGGCATTCAGAATTCTCTTCAGAAATAGTACTATAGCAAATGACGACAATTGATATGACTATATTTTCAAATTCTTGTAAATCTTCTATCTGCGTTAGATATCCTACACTTCTTACGAAAAAATCTATGATCGTTAAATTCATTTAATCGAAACACTTCCATCTGTGTGGATTAAATGAGCAACATCATGACGATAAATAACAAATTGGCAAAGTCTTTTGTGTATTATTCAGTATTTTGAAACAATGATTATTATACATTTTATAAGTCATCTTATTGAAAGCTATGGTAATACCGTTTTATAAAGCTAATGAACCGTCAGTTACTATTTCTCGAGGTATTTTTGCTCCTGTTTCAATCCATTTTTCTAAGAATTCTTTAATAAATAAAACGTGATGGATACTTGAAATCACTTGAAACAATGGAAATATTTTTTTCTTATAGCCAATAATAATTACGTAGTAAAACAAAATTTTTCCAAAACAAGATAAATACTTTTTGATTACACCACCCGTTGCATCACTGGATAGGGGTAACACACTGCTCTGCAAATTGTTCCAAAAAGTTACTTGTGCTAATGACCAGTACCAAAAATACAAGGGAAATAACGATAATTTTCTTATGTTGCATGCTTCGATGAACTTTTTATTCGTAATTGATAAGCCTTTATATTCTGAGTAACCACTAGCTTTATTTAATATCTCTTCTCTTAATTGTTTAAGTGTAATTGTGCTGTTCAAGTCTGGAGGCTCAAAATCAGATGTCAATTGATCAATTTGTTCTTCTCTGTATTCAGTTGGTGTTTTGGTCATTAAAATTTTTCATACTTCTTTTCGTTTTTTTCCAGTTAGTTTTCTTTTTCTTGCGTGAGGAACTCCTTATGTTGAAAAAGTACCGACTTGTATTTTTAAGTATTCATCACAATTTTCATCGTTAATACTACTTTCACCTGAAATTCTTGCCCCACAGTCACTGCAAAAGCCATTGAATTTGAAAGAACTTTTGGTAATATAACTATTTTTTAAAACTAAAGACACAAGGTAAATTTTGTGACTCGCTTATTTTATTTTTCACTTCATTGCGCCAATCAGTCTGCTTACGTCTTGTTGTCAAATCAATTATTTTATTAACTTGTATTGCGATTTCAAAATTTAAAAAGTCACCACCATAAGGATTCACACGAACTTCATCACCACAAAAATCAGGATCTGTATCCTTTTCAATTATTTTTCTTTTTTTAATTTGTATGCGAAAATAACTTTCTAGTTTTGTTCTACAATCATGCCTGTTTGTATATACATATAAGTATACAGAGAATGCACTCATTTGGAGACCGAATGCCTTCTTGATCTCGTTCCACACAGAATCATTTTTACCTTTTAACGTTTCGTCTTCACGGAAAATTTCCCAATTTTTTAATTTCTGTTCTAAGAATTCTGGCGAAACTTCGGGTTCACGCAGCATGATGATTGTTTTTTTTTCAACACCTTTTTTGATTGTTTAATTAACACGCATATATGTATGTCTACTTTTATATAGCGATAAATAAAAACTTCCTCGAACGACTTTTCACAAACACCCTAACCTTTTTTCTAACAGCATATTCCGTTTTACTTTGATTTATCTCGATCGTTACAAATCAGTGTTTATGCACTACAAAATTATTCTTATGTGTCTATATTAACGTTAAGATAAATAACATACTTTGTATGTACACGCGATTGCGGTCCATGTCAGTCGAGATGCCAGTCAATACAAGTATCGGCCGTTGCTGTCGAGAGCGTAAGAATCAGCCTTTCTCTCAAACCGTGTAGGAACATGTATATATTCACTAGAATAAAATCACCATTTTTTGCACGCGATGTTATGCCCCAAACTGGTGACTTGCGTCGTGTGTCTAGAAACTTTTATTACCAAGCGATGGTAGCGCCTCAAACAGTATCGTGCGATGTATATAGTAAACTTTATCCGTGCGTATACGACTTGTAATTTCTGTGTTATTATAGGATCAGAGATTTGTGTGCAAGTAGCTAATTAACGATGGGTAAAAGAGGAAAATAGTGTTTAGTATCGCATGAAGAGCGAATCGAAGAAATCAAACAGCACGACATTTTTTACGCAGATGGTAAAATAAAAAAAGAATCTGATCCAGTATGGCAGGATATATGCGATAACATAAAACAAAGAGATTGAACGAAAATAATCAATGTGCGTAATTTATATCGATATGTTACACTTAACCTACAGGAAGTATTTATGCAATTGAATACACAGAATCTTACATCAGTTACGAAAACAGAACCCACAATAAATTCTTTGGAAATAGATGAAACAGACAAAGAAGCAATATTGTTGAAAATCCGAAAAAATGTATATTATGCACCAGTCATGAGAGAGTTTTGTACTTCTCCTCTGACATTTTTTCACTGGAGAGTAGAAGCAATAGACTTTTCAAAGGATCTAACCAATAATATAAGATACATTTTTTCTTTGATTGGGTCCTTTTGCAAACCATTTATGGCACCCAATGGATCTGTTAGTGAAAAAACAATAAGTCTGTATGCACTAGGTACGGAGATCTCCAAAAAATTTGTACCTTTGTGTCAAATAAGTACTGAGGATTCTTTCGTATCATTATTTTCGAGATTTTTCAGCGAATGTATACGAAGTGGCTTGAAAATTCCCAATTATTTAGTGCTAGATTATTATAATAATCATTATATAACGGCAAATGAAATTTTTAATTCATATCTGTCATACGAAGATTACTTGGTTATGTGCTACAATTATTTAAGCAAAAACGTTTTAGAGTCACCAAGAGTCTTCATCACTACAAACATAAGTTTTTTGCTAATCAAAATGAAGCATTGGAAAAGTATGTGTATTCTACAACCTCCATCTGTAAAAAAATTCACTTATTACAGTATAATCCTGTTAAGTTTGCAAGAAAATTTAGATCAGTTTCAGCAAGTGTCACTAAGTATTTTCGTTGTATTTTATAGCGAGTTTAAAAATACACTTACATCAGCATTTCAAATTGATCATGTTGAAAATTAAAGATTTGGATGTAGAAAGAATTTATAATATTGAAGATCTGACGACAGTAGAAAGTTAATTTAAACGAATTCTAGATACTGAAAATATTTTAAAAATTAACTATGATAAATGTAAGTGCATCAAAGATTTTATAGAAAATGTTTTTGTTAAAACTTGTCAAAATATTAATCAAGATGATCAAGCACATGAGAGAAATGTATATTACAATCCTCTTTTCTGTAAGGAATTAATGGAGCTATGCATGGAATTTATAATGTGGTCAAACGTGATGTTACAGGATAGTAATATCAAAAATACTGTCAAAGACGTTGATTACAAAAATGACTTTAATGATTTTTTATCACTAAAATATAAATCAATTCCAAGAGTACATGAGTATTTGCTTAAAAATATGGATTACGAGTACAAAAAGTTGGAAAAATTCAGAAACTCTATCAACACAAATGTCATTGCAAAAAAGGAACATAATAATTATTTAGAATATAGTTACATGCAGTACGAGGAAAATTGGATGGGTTTAAACAATGAGCGAGTATAGACAAATAATAAAAATAAAAGTGACTCAGAAAATTTATCAAGTTCTGAAAGTGACAGTGATAATAGTATACATGATTTTGTCAGTGATGATGGTGATATTGATTTTGAAGAAGAAAACTCAAGTGATAGTATCTTTATTGATTCTATGTGTAAGGATGATAATGACCATACTCTACAAACTGACAACGCAACCCCTCAATTGTTGATTCAATCTCATAATGGAAATCTCAAAAAGTCATCAAAAGTCGTCAACTCATCTACCTATGATAGCAATGCAAAATAAGAAAATACTACATTTGACAATAAGAAAATAAAAGATCAGAAAAATAAACTTAAAACGGAAAACAAAATAACAGTTCAAAGAGGAAAATCCCTTAGACATTGCGACGATATTCATTTATTACAGCAAAAACCGACAAAAAATACAGGTAGAAAACGCAAACTCATACAAGATAGTAATAAATTGGCATCTAAAAACATTAACAAAGCGAGAAAACTTCTGGCTACATCAAGTCATTACGATAGTATTATAGAAATTTTAACATCAGCCTACTTCAGCATTCAAAAGTTTCAAGATTTTGTAGATGAGTCAGCAAACTTCCAATGGAAGAAATTAAGTGCGAGTTTTTCAATAGTCTCCAGCAATATGTTCAGAATTTTAACAGCAGAGAATTAAATTACTTGAGAAACTGTGTAATTCCGTACACACAAAATTTGGTTGGACTAAATCTATGGGCGAATTCTTGAGTAAAATTATGCCATCAACCATCATCGAAAAGTTTGAATATGAGAAGTGCAGTTTTATTACATATCAACATGCAAATCTGATCAAAATGTCTAACACGGAAATAATATCTAATAACTTATTAGAAAATATCATGAAGCATATTTATGTGCCACAATCATGTGAAAAATGTTGCCATACTATTTTTATAGCTGACGTTAATATAAATAATGTAATATCTATTGATATTGAAGATATGCAAAGAAATACAACATCGTGTTTGGTTAAGTTAAAAGAATTAGTAACGAATATTTCAATAGAAAAACAGACATTTATTTTAATAGGGATAGTAGGGTTTGAAGAGCCAATAGGAGACAATAACATATCTAGGCACTACTGCGCTTACTGTAAGAATATTCAAGGATTTTGGATGAAATATGATGACACTGAGGATTCATCAAAACCAGTCAAAGTCACCGATCAAACTATTACAATAAATGGATCAATCCTTATTTATATCGAGTACAGTAATGGTACATAGTTAAAAAGAAGGTTGATATACATATTTACATAATGTGATGTGCGCGCACTTAAGAAAGTAAACTAATAATATCGATCTATTTTTAGAAATCCAAGTCCAACAAATTTTATAAGACCTGTTGAAGAACTATGGTAGCCTATTTGGAAGAACCTGGTTTAGGACAAATTTTTTAGCCAATTTGTCATTATTATGTTCATCAAGCATGTGTTCAAGTATTAATAATAACATAGCAACAGAAATAATTTGTTTGGCCATTATTCAAGCTTTGTGCAAAAAGTTTGCACATGGAATCAAGATTGCAGTTGAATAGTGCGCTGAAGAGAAATCTAGATAACACCAAGAATTGCTCAATATTCTGCAATCTTTGATAAAATGCAAATGTGTGAGGGTCTCGGAGACGATATTAATATAATATACAGACTTATTTTGTATTTAAAGATAATTGTTGTTATTCGAATCATTTGACTTGTCTAAATTTGTTGGTGTTTGTAATACGTTAATCGAGATCTAAGATTTAAAATAAAATTTATTGTTTTCGACGTATAAAAAGTAATTATTTCTTATAATAAGAAGGTTATACACAAAAAGTAAAAAGTAATTATCTACTTATAGTTCTATCTATTAAGTATAAAGTCGATTAGATCATACAAAATTAGTTGTTTCGCTTCGATATTGTATATAGAATCGTTTATCTACTTCAAGTAATAAATTTTAGTTAGTTGCAGTTAATTCTAATTCGTAAAAAAAAATAAATATCTAAGCTGTTTTCAATGTATCTTAATTAATCGCATTGTTTTCTTCTATTTCTGAAATTCAATATATATCACTAGCTTTAAGTTAATAGCTTTAACTTGTGTAAATATTTATATGATTATGAGGATCTTTGTTCATGATTTTATTCTAAAAGATAATAATAAATTCGTTATACATAAAAGTATACTATTCCATATCCTATTATTTTAAATCTATATAACGAATATTATATGCACTAGCTCGAGTTAGTTGACTCCAAAGCTTGAATTATGTCTCCATTGCGAGCACATGCTACTAAAGAATTGGATTTTTGGATCATCACATCATAATATGATAAAAGGTGTCTGCGCTCGTGGCTAAAATCAATTACCGATGACTAAAGAGCCTTGTTTTCATTTTTATTGCTTAGCATTATGGTCAGATGATTAATAAGTGAAGGTATATTTTGTCTCTATTATGGATCAAAGTATATAACTTATCAAACATCTTACTCGTAATGCTAAGCAATAAAAATGAATACAAGGCTCTTTAGTCATCATCGTCAATTAATTAATTTAAGCCACGAGCACAGACACCTTTATAACTGACAAAAGATATTTAAAGAGATGCATTGGCAAAATTTTTTCTTAGTATTAGAGTATATAATAGCAGGTCTACTTCTGTTAATAGGCGATACAATATTCTTATTGACGTTTATTTTTTCTCGAAATATCAAAGAAATACTGAAGGTAAACCATATCTATCCATTGATACCAACTATATAAATACAATCTACTCAAATAGCCAAAGTTATAAGAATAAGGTTTAAATGTGTAAAAAAATAATTAATTGCACGTATTTAGCTTATATACTTGTATCACTGGATAGATATAGTTTACCTTTAGTTTTTCTTTGATGTTTCAAGAAAAAAAAATAATCTTTAATCGTTTGTTAGCAGAAGTAGATCTGCTATTATACACTAATACTAAGAACAAATTTTGCCAGTGCGTCTCTTTAAATATCTTTTGTCAGTAATGAAGGTGTCTATGCTCGTGGCTAAAATCAATCAACGGATGACTAAAGAGCCTTATTTTAATTTTTATTGCTTAGCATTACGGTCAGATATTTGATAAGTGAAGGTATATTTTGTCTCTATTACGGATCAATGTATATAACTTATCAAACATCTCACTTGTAATGCTAAGCTAATAAAAATGAATACAAGACTCTTTAGTCATCATCATCAATTAATTAATTTAAGCCACGAGCACAGACACCTTTATAACTGACAAAAGATATTTAATGTGACATATTTAAAAAGATAACAAAGGTTCAAAGAAAGATATGTCCTCTTAATCTGCTCTGTTGATCCTGCAGTCTTTCGATGATGAAAACGATAATGCCATTTTGCTTCTGTGGTACAAATTTGATAACTGTGAATTTTTTGTACCAATTCTAAATCATCAGACAAAATAAACTTAGATGCATATAATATTATTTATAGTTTTATAAGCATAAATATTGTAACTTTTTATTGCTTGTGAGTTCGCCTATTCAAAAAAATTAATTCTAAAAACTTGTGCATATAATATATAATAATAAAAATACCTTATAGTTACTACTGTATTCATCACATGTTTCAAATACTTCACGTCATAGCAATACAAAGACCAGCACTGATTCATGATTCCTGTAGAATTGCCCAGCTTACACAGCGTCAAGTCAGCACTTAAGCCCAACGTATGTACATCACTCTTCATAACTCATTGTCTGTAAGTATATTAGAAATAGATATTACTTTTTTGAAGATAAAGAAAACTTGCCGATGATAATGCCAGTTTCATATTAAAGAGTTGGATTTTTTCTTCATATACTTATAAACACTCAACAACTACTACATATAAACACGTGTCAACAAAGAATCAATTCTTCACATAAAAATTTACATGAATTATTAAAATAGTTATACTTATCTGATTTTTTTTAATAGCTAGACCAAGCACCGATAGATAAATTTATTAAATATTTAATATTTACATTCTGCGCTATAGAATTTTGAGGTTAGGCTGTGACATAATGAGAAAGTCAAATTGACTACGTCTGGCGCGGTTTTCTCTGCTGTCTGCTGCGTGGACAGCTGGAATATGGAATGCGAACCATGCGGAATGTTGGCCTTACGCATGGACAAAAATTAATTAATTTAGAATCCAATATTTATAGGAAATTATGCAATAACGCTGATATTTATGAACCCGGCAATTAATTTGCAAACGATTCACGGTGGTTTAGATCTATTTGAATAGATATATTCTGAGAAATAGGTAAATTTTCCATTCTAGCGGCGTAAAAAGTTTTTGATTTTTTATAAATAAACTAATAGACCGACAATTTTTTCTCTTACGGTTATGAACGTTACTAACGATTCCGCAATTACCTATATTTCTTTATTATGATATATGCAAATTATTCGCGTACTTCGTCGAGCTGCTTTAATCCGCTTCCTACTCTACCCCCTCCTCTCCCTCTACTTCCTTTCCCTCCTCTCCCTGTGCCCCTCGGAGTCCCGTTACTTATGCCTGCCTCCGCCGCTAAATGGTCCTCTAGCATTCCCGGAGTCCTGTATTCCTGTTCCTCTGCGGTGTCTCTTTCCCCGTTCCGTGTATAATCTACCTGATCTGCGTGTTCGTAAAGCTCATGCTCTACGACCTGCCTTCCTATCTCTATCCTTGTCTCTCCGATCCTAACCTCTGCCTTCAGCTCCCGTCTTTCTCACCTTTTACTTTCTTCTCTCCTCCCCAATCCCACTTCTTTATTATCCCTTTTGTCACTTTTGTTCCCTTTTTTCTCACCCGCTACTTTTCCTATACTCTTTCTCTTCTGTTCACTGCAAAAACTCTCGAAAACACACCCTACTATTTAGGCACTACTGCTTTCGCTCACTTTCCAATGAACTCATAAATATTTTATAATAAAGAATTAATATTTTTAGAGTTTTTAAGATAAAGCATTCATTTGACCAGCGATGATAGATTTAACGTGACGAAATAAGCCATTATAATCGCCATTCAATCGTGAAACCATTGGCCAAGTGCCGTCGATTTGGCGAATTAATCGCGAATAATTCGTTAACGTTTCTACCAGGGTAATAGATATCTGAATTACATTTTTTTATGATATTCGAACCAGCAGCTGGGGTATTTTTTATAACCCAATCACTGCCACTTGTATTTACACTACTATACTACTATACTACTACACTACAATACTACTACAATATATTGCACTTCCAACTGAAAAAAATTAAATATTTTTCACAAACTACTTGTTGCGGACGGCGACTGCGTATTATAATTTACCAGGCGGCATTATGAAGAGAAATGGGGAGATGGAAAAGAAGTAGGATTTTTTCGGGATCTCGGGCTTGAGTGAAAGTTCACCCGACAGCCGTGGGCATTTTTCGGCGACGAGAAACGTCATAAAAATAGGATGGCTTCGCAGCGGCGCCAGTTGACAGGGGGTGCGATGGGCTTCAGGCCGGTAAGAGAGGGCAGCCTGATTCGGAATTCAAGACGGTAAGGTCGAGTCGGAGAAAAAGCGATACTATAGCCAACGAGACAACAGTGATTGGTGTTCCGAGCGGTTTAATTGTGCAAACCGGGCCGTAAAAGCGCGAGTGTGCCGCAGGGTTTTCAAATACCTTCAATAAATCGAATTTGCATTGAAAACAAGAAATTATTATTTGCCACCCATTCTTAAACCCGTTCATGGTGCCCCGGGTGAGGAACGGCGTACATCAATAGGATGGGTTGGCAGATTATAGTTCGTTTTCGCGGCAGACTGTGCGTGAAGTCACGTAAGGTGATGGATTTTGGATCGTCCAGCATACGTCAGCTTTACGTCGAATCGACCGGCATCGGGGACAAAAAGAGAAGCGGACGCTGTGTGTATATTACACCATCAGAGGAAGAACTGCTGCAGTATCAAAGGCCAACCAGCACAGCGCCTCAAAGGAAATTAAGATAAGTACAATTGATCGAAGATAGATTGTTATTAGCCACGCATGTAAAGATAGCTGATGTGACGCGTGTTTCGCATGCTAATGGATAAACGGAAAGTTGGGGCTTATCTGCTAGAATATAGTTCCGCGCGTGAAACGTGATCCCGTGTCGGTTAGAGTACTTTGATCTGTAGTTCTGATCTGCAACGAATCTTCGAGGGACGAGACTTATGTGTGAAATTGTTGTAAATATGAATATGAAAGCGAGAACGAAACGATTCATGGGGCGTATTATGCTGCGCGAGACGACAACTCAAGCGCGCGCGAGTGAACGTTGGGGACAAAATTGACAACCTCTGATAGTTTTCGGCAAATCCTCGTGGATACGGACAATTCTCTGTGAATGCGCGAGGACGCGGCGGGTAATCTACATCTACGGCAGCAGCCCGGTATTCAATCGTACCTACGGGGCCTTCTCCGGTTTTGTGAAAATAACGGCCGTGGCTTAAGCGACAAACAAAGTACATTGGTAGACGCAGCCTCGGATTTTTATTATAGGGTCTCTAAGCCGATGGTAGAGAGTTCCTGGGCCTGATCGAAGCAAGCGGGAAAGAGTCCGGCGCGAAGTTTATTGCGAGGCAAGTTCGAGCACGCTCGAGACATCTGGGCGGCATGAAGAGACGTATGCCCGGGGGATAGTAATGCCGCGCTGCAGCTACCTGCGTCGTGCGGGCTTGAGAAGTCGCGTGGAGGGGGCTGCCGACCGGCCAGCCAGCCCGAACGAGCGACGAGCAAAAGAGAAGAGGAGGCCCGTAACGATGAGGCGCGTATGCTTGCGCCGACACACGGTTTATTGAGGCTCTATTAACTGGGGTTTCTCAATGAATTCAAGTCTGAAGGAGCGTTGCAAAAGCGGTCGCGAACGATTCAGCCGTGATTGCAGTCGATCGCAGATAGTTCGGTCTAGGAGGCACCAATGCATGTCGAAAGCGTTAGTCTTTCCGCGGCGATAGTAAACTAATGATTCGCAATTACTGCTTTCCTATCAAGATTGTTTCAGGGAAGCATGAACATCTGTTTCATCGGTGGAAAGAAGGCAAGGTTCGGGGATGTGGACGGCTACTTGGCAGTGGCCTTCTTTGAGCGTAGCGAGCCTGACCGATGGCAACGCATGGAGGCGCGCGCCATCCTTAGCGGGGGCGCCTAGGCAGAAGAGGCAGACGCGAGCAAGGCGCGCAATCTGAAGGTGCGATCGACCATGTGACGAAAGCAGCGCGGGCGCAGAAACTGAGTATTTGTAAGATAACGCATTTTGACGCGAATATTGTCGCGGTTCCTGGCGTAGGTTTTCCCCACGGGGGTTTTCCCTATGTCACAGGCGCTAGCCTGGGCGAATGCGGGGACAGGCGGATATTTGCGGGTAGGAAAATATCCTGTGGCTCGATAGGTATAAGGAAATCGTTGTAATGCGTAGATTCTGAAAAGATGATGAATAGGCGCGTGGCCCAAACTGTAAAAGCGTATAGGGGTATGGAGTTATTGCACAGATAGCTATTCAAGGAGGCAGAAGTGCACTGGCACGGAAAGGACACGTGTAGTGGGTACGGTAAATGATGCGAGAACCATCAGAAGCAAAAAAAAAGAAGGGGGGCGGGATTTGCGAAGGTCATAACCGACTGTGCTTGAGAGTGTACGTGCGGAACCTTTTACGGGACCGGCCCGTAGCGGCACATAAAACTGATCCGAGCAGGTATGCGACACCGGTAAGAACGTGGGAAGTGACTGTTGGAGGACCCTCAGGCCGGAGGGTCCGAGCTACAGATATAAAGGGACCTCGACCGAAACATTTAGGTAGGCCGAGAAGGGAGACCGAACGTATCTCGGGAACACCAGGCGCCCACGCGCCGGTGAAATTCTCAGGATACCGAGCGAGAAATTTCGTCGGGCGTTACGTGCAGGTGCGGAGCGGTCGGTCACGGGGGGAGGGCGCCGCGGAGATCTTGAGGCCCAAGCGCGGAAGGCGGAAAGGAGGGAAGAGAAGAAGGCGGAAAAGAGGAAGGAAGGCGGAAAGGAGGAAGGATGGCGTAAAGGATGGCAGGCGGAACGGAGAAAGGAAGGTGGAAGGAAGGAGGAAAAGCGGAAGGAGCGTGGGCCTGGAGATCTCAGCGGTACGGGCGTTACGGGCGGAGAGGAACGATTCGGGAAAAGAAAAATAAAATTTTTGGAAGAAGTCGGCGGTGGAGGTGTAGGAGTACGAACATTCCGTGTCGGTAGAAAGGGAAGGTCGGAAGGAAGGACGAAGG
>UCOJ01002345.1:0-12843 GCA_900474305.1 Cecidostiba fungosa
TAATTACATAACGGAGGGCAAGTAACTCTTGGTTTTTCGTAATTTTGTTTTTATTAATTGTTATAAGTAAATTAATTGTTTTTACGTCTGCTATTTTGTGGCGCGAAATTTGAATTTTTAATTGACTTTCGGACCCCCTTAAATTATTATATGCAATGTTTTTTTACAGTTGTGATTCTATATTTAGTTGCTGATGGTAAAATTAGAAACTAAGTAAAAAAGATTTCATCCCGCTGACAGCCAACATATTTATCTTCTCTGTTTACAAACACCAGCATCACTTCGAACAAAGTATAAGCCTCTCCCCGCACATTCGTATCATCCACCCGCACACAAGAGCCATCCACATACAAATCCTCCATAGAGAATCAAGAGCAGGATACATACCTATCCGACTAATTCGTGAGAAGAGTCCTCGACTGCTTAAATCCACATACACACGCGCGTCGCCGTGTATTTGCACATTTTCCAATAAAGTACAGCGGTGGTCGCGTGTCTCTGCGCCAAGAACAACAAGGACACGCGACCGGCTCCCACAGAGGCCGGTCTCTCTCTCTATATATATACTCTTAAAATATACACGCCGCCGGGGCTCGTCCGTGCGAAATAATGCGAGGGTAGCAATTCTCGCGGAGAGAGAGAGAGACCGGCCCACTTGACTCGTCGTCGCACGCCCCTATATATATACCTAAGCAGTGAAATCAAGTGTCGATGCGTTGACACACGCGGCCGCAGAGAGACTTTCCGATGTTGGCGATCTTTTGAGGAGTTATATACCGCGCACGTGGGCTCTTCAATTCAGACGTGTGGGAGAGTGAATTCACGTGTGAAAGAGAGACTTTGTTTAGGTGTGTGGATTGCATTGTTAAGCTGGCTTTGTTGTTGTTGCGGTCGAGGGGTCTGCTCTTTTGGTCATTTTCAAAGATTTCAATTAACTTGAACAATTATTATGTACAAATATACGTGTGTTTTATTATCTTAATGTTTATTATATATTCGTAAATTGAATGGACGAATATTTGTGATTGCTTTCGATGTTCATAATAATATCCGATTTATTAAAGTGGATTTGTATTTTGATGTGTATATAATCAATGAAAGCTGAAGCAATAATTAACAATCAATTTCACAACAATATGATACTGTAAACTCTCGCTTGACGCACTGTATTATTGCAAAAGCAAAAAATGTCCACAATATATCCTGACCGAAAACGAAGATCGCATCTTCGCATGTAATGCGTGATTCACTATTTTGCATATCAGACGAACCCAATATACCTATATATGATAGAGAGAGAGAAAGCTCTGAACGAACAGTTGGCGGACACATCAAAAACTTACCGCACTTCAAAGTTGGCCCGAAACTCGAGAGCAGCGAATGTACACATATCTGCATGTACAGTCTAAGCGCATTGGGGTGGCAGTTTCGTTTGCTCAGAGTAATGGGGAGGAAGGAACGTCTAACGGGGTATGTATAGATATATAGGGTGGAAACGAAAAATAAATGATAGGCTGAATTAGCGTAATCGCGTGACGGTTTGCAAGGGAAATACCCGGTGCGTGTAGATACGCAAGCCTCGACAATTGCGGGGGACGACAAATTGCATTTCGATTCTCATTTCGGCTTGGATCATCAACCGCGGAGAGATCTGACAAGTTCGCCCTGTTGTCTTTCTTTCGCTATGTTACTTTTATTTTTTTTTTCCTGAAATTAATAACATTTTGACCGATGCAAATTACAAATTATATAAAAGTAGCCTATTACAAGAGAGCGCCGAGCATAGTACTTTAGCGATTTAGAGAGCGTGCTTAATTGAGGCAAACAATTAGAAACTTATGGTTAAGTTGATTGTACACGACGCCAGGGGCAGTCGGGAAATGAACTAGTCAAAACGAGGCACACTGTGCATGTTTTGTTCGTTTACCAATGTGTGTATACCAACATCGATCAACAACTTGTACAAGTTTGGTTGTAATTCTAACCATTGGAATTTCCATTGGCTATCAGAATATAATCATCACTTTGACAGACATTAATAGGTGCTGTATACCATCATTTAATAACCAAATCTCCTCCAATCAAACCTACAACACGAAAATTGATCATTCACACTTGCAACATCCTCCCCGACATAAATGTTCCATTCCAATCTTGCTCAACGCCGCGCATATAACACACATCATATATAGGCGCGTTTGCAAACATAGTCGCGCAGAAGAGGTCCCACTGAATAAGTTAGATGTTACAGTGCAAACTCTCCCGACACGTCCCAAGCAAAGGACTCGCTTATATACGCTCGTTGTTTAATTCAATGACAATACGCGAGGCTGCCCCTGTCCATTGAGGCGCGCTCACTTCAGCCGGACACACGCACAATGGCCACTTTGCCAGTCTCCTGCATAATGCAGCTACGGTAAATCTGGTCAGTCGGTGCAGCCTCGGACGTGTGTAAGCGCGTTTAATTACAGCGCCGGCGACGACGACGTCTTTTCATCGAAGTTTCGATTCTTATTATATGTGTGCTGGAGTTATATAGACGAGTCTCTCTGATCTTGGGGCTTCAAAAGCGGCGCGGTGCGTCAATGAGCTATTGTTTTACGAGCTTGATGTAGCGGAGAAAGGGTATTCAGACTTTTGCAAGGCTGCGTATGGAGGAGATAGGAGAGACACTTTTGACGCAAGATGTGGTGGCGAGATAAGCATGGACTTTGCACTTGTTTCGGGTTTTTCTTCTCGTTATAATTGTCGGCTTTGTTGGCAGCGAGAGTGTCAGCTGCTGAACGGTCAAGTTATGTATGATAATGTACTCTTGAGGGTGATATTTTTGGACTCGCGGTATACAAACTGTCGATAAATGCTGAAATTAGAAGTTATTTGTATTTAGATAGTGCTCTTCCAAAGCACTTTTCCAGAGGCAAAAAATTCCCAGATAATGAGCAGATGCTCATTAAATTTCATGTTAATAACGTAAGAGTTAATAACTGTCCTTATTTATATAACTATAAAATTTAAATTATGTAATTGTAGCAGGTTTATAGTAAGTAACTGTGTATACCTGAGGCAGTTTTTTTTTTGCGATACTCGTTGGCACATTACTATTTGTCGAGGTGGTAGGTAGTGTCGCGGATGTGTAATACGAGTATTAGTGAAATAGGGTTGTGCCGGCTTCGAGCCATTACCCTCTTGAGCCATTAGATAAATAGGTTGAGTTGCGACTACCCACGGGGTAGTAACGCATTCGCGAACATATCTATAGGGATTTGGTTGGCCCGGCTGAACCGCCGCCCGTGAAGTCGTACTATTCGCGTTTTCAGGAGGACGCTGAAGGCGCCGCCGCCATAGTGTATGAGCGCGCGTCATTCTGGGGGACGCCGATGCCATTAAACAATAACCAGGAGATATAAAAGCACGTTTGTTCACGAGTAACTTCGGGTGTTTTGTGTAACACCACGTGTATTAAGTATTGCTGACTGAAGTGTTGTCGCAACTGTTGATGAAATAGAGTTCCGTTATTCAATTATTAATAATTAATTTTGTACTGTCAATTCGCTGTCCGCAATCAATAAATCGAGTGCTCCAACGTACAATTAATGAGCTTTGGGGATTAATTGTAGTAGGCAACTATAGTTGTCCGATGGGGTTAAAAGAATATGGACTAATTTGGTTTATCAAGATTAAAGAAACATTGTTGTTATTTACACACCTTTTCCACGCCAGGCTTTTCTTTCGAAACCCGCCTGAAGATCGTAAAAGTCCTAAAGTCGAGACAACGATTTTCAACTAAATAATAGTAATTCTTACTCGAGTTCTTGCGCCCCTATAAAACGCAATATTATAAATTATTTAACGTGAATCTAAGCCCAAACAAATAAAGGCAGTTTTGGTATACATGCACTGGGCTCGCACAGATATGATGTGGGAAATAGGAAAGTGCCGATGCGCCACCTATCTTCGTTGACCAGAGACACGGAGGATTTAAGTGGCGGGGGGGCAGCCAGTCGAAAATTGCTTTGTTTTAGAGTGTATAACTCGTATGATTTATTTTTTCTGATTAAATTATGACAGTATAGGTTTCATTTGTTTTTAGCTGTATTCTTATTCATACATTTATTACTTATCATACAATTTTATTATTTTTTTATTAAGAATAATATGAAACTGTAAGTGTTAATTCTTGGCAGAATTAATACATTAATTCTGTTTCGTTAATCGAGATTTATCCAAGCACCCTCTTCGTTCTTTCTGAAAATCTTATTTCATTTTCCTGTTGATTACGTGTATGTATATATATTAATTGAACAAAAGCCACTTTAATCCAACTAACACGGTCAGCCAATAGTTTAATCAAATAAAAATGGCGCGAAAAACCTAATACATTCAAAAGGCAAACATACCGAGGAAAAAATCACGACTCTCAGTCCGCACACAAGAGTAAAGCGCATGCGCGTCAGCCAAAGGGTTGAGACGACGCGCTGACACTCTCATCTTCGTTCCGCCCTTTTAACGCGAGCACAAGATATGCCAGAGGGGTAGGGAGCGGTTGCCGTGCAAAAGTTATTTCTGTCTCGTCGCCGACCTCCTCTCCATCTCTATATATGTAAGCGGACTATCATCAGCACTAGCAAAAAAAACGCCCCCTTTTTCAGGTGTGTGTGCAATGCGCTCTGCACAGAGAGAAAATAATGACTATAGTCCAGTGTTCAACTAATATTTGCCGGAGCCTCGCGCGACTTTCTCGGGGTGTGTGTGCTCCCTTTGCTAAAAGAGAATGCTCGAGTTTGCTTCTTTGTCCGGCTGCTGCAGCTCGTTTAATATGCAAGAAAAAGAGAGAAGCTTCTGCTACTGCAGTGTCAAGATGACCCCCTGTCGTGTTTTCCTTCCGCCTCTCTCGCGAAGGAGAGAGAGAGGGAAAATTCAGTCTTTTTCCGTTTGTCGCGCGCGAGACTCCCTTGTATATATATACTCTACTTTTACTCCGTAGCTTTGCTCTGCAGTGACGGTGAAAAATGTAAGATTCGCTCTTCAAACGTCGCGTGTGCGTCTTATAGTCGTGTCGCGCTTTTTTCGGATTATAAGCGAGGCCGAGCCGCGTATATAGTGCGACCTCGCTTTCTTTGCGCAGAACTCGAGGTGTAGCGCTTTTTCGACCTCCTTTTCGAGATACTACGTCGTATAATTCACTGCGACACGGGACTGTTAGCAAGCTGACTTTTTCATTTTCAAAACGAATCTAAAATTCAGTGTAATGGCTTTTCAAAAGATCAGAAGAAAGGAACGTTTTTTTAAATGTATTCTCTTTTTATACATATAGAGTTGTTAGCATAGTCTATGATGGTGTTGAAAGATTTTTTCGATAAAGGTATGATGCGCTGGTTCGATAAATTATTGTTTGAAATCTGTGAATGAATGATGGTTAGAAAATTTTGAATAGAAGATTTTATTAACTAAAGTACTTTTACACTCTAATTATGACATTCACAATCATAACCACCGCCTGCTTTTGCATGGCATGCTATAACTTTGAAGGTAAAGATACACTTGCCTACGCACATGGCATATTGTTCACCAGTGCAGTCATTCTGAAACTGAGCCGCTAAAAACGAAAAGAGTTATGCTACATAAGCGTTTGTTCATTATAAAAAGAAAATCTGAATTTCAGAACATTTTATCTGACATTTGTTGCATATGAAGATTTTTTTAGATACAAATAAAAATTTCGATAAACATGTTAATTTTTGTTTTAACAATAATTTTTGGAAGTGATGAAAATACATTTCAGATAAGGTGATCTGAAATTCAGATTTTCTTTTTGTACTGTTGAATCAAAAACTCGATATACTCACAACAAGCGGTCACAGCGATGATGAGAAAAAGAAAGAATAACATTTTCACTCTGGACTCCATGTTAACTACTTCAAAGTGGCAACTATCTCGGTTTTGAATTTTTTCTATTCACTTTTATTATTTCAAAGTGTCTTGATCCTCGTGTTTAAGTTTGATAAGCTAATGCAAACGAAACTCTTAGCCACGAGTAAAAGCCTACTACTAAATGCTTGAATAAAGCAAATGCTGTTTTTTTCCGTAACAGAATCTTTGAGAGCAGGAAAAAAAATTAAAAATATATAATAAAACGTTTGGCACGCGTTACAGTTGTAAAAATATAATCTGTTTTCTTTTAGATTACAGTTCTTCGTGGCGCGCATGATTGCAATTTATCGTAATTAAATTTTAAACCAATAATTTGATTCAAAGTGAATAAAAATGATAATATTTCAAAGGTATGCCATTTTTTTGCATACCTTTGAAATATTTTCATTTTTATTCACCATTTTTTGCGAAGAACCAAAACAGTTATTTTTATTCCTAGAAAATGTGGATCATAATAAGTAAGTCTTATTAGAACTCGAATACCATTAGTCTACCCGCATACCAGATATTTTATTATTTTTGCAACTACAAGTAGTCACTCGAGAAAATAATATAATTGGCATGTTACAAATACTCAAGATTCATTGGAAACAGGTTTCCTGCGCGTGTATGTCATATGTAATAAGAGATATATTCTACCATATATAGTAGAAGATAATTGCAATACGTTATGTTTGTTTATTAATTAAATTCAACAAATCTTATAACTAATTATTCGACCACATCAACAAGATAATTACAGCCAGATTTTTTTTAACTTACACTGTTAATAATCATTCTTGGTTTACAAATTATATTGGCTCATGTTCTTGGGCAGATATAACATTTCTTGATTATTTCCTGTACATATAGTAGTTAATGCATTTTTTCATTTTAATGGATTCTTGAGATTTAATTCCAAAAAACACTATAGAAACGTTGATCGACTATCTGTCGAAGTTACATGAAATCGTATACGACGACAACTAAAAACTTGCATTCAAACAACAAAGGGCGGTTTCCTCGGAAATGTGGGGGAGGGGGGTGGGATACCAGCGTGATATAGAAAGCTTTGCGAGAAAATGAAAAAGCAAATAAAATCGTGTAATTAAGTTTTAACTTTGTATATATTTGCGATTATTGTTGAAGATTTTATTATGTTTTAATTTAAAATTGGAAATAAACGTCTGTAAACTTACCAGACACCAATACATTGCAGACCTCTACTAAAGAATTTTCAATTTAAAATTTAAATTAGTTGAATTTAAAAATAAAAAATGCATTAAAATATTTTATCTTTGAACAATATATTACTCATAGGGATGATAAATTATTTTCAGAACAAATAAAAGATAAGATTTCACTCACATTAAATTGCTACAAAACGCAAGTATATATAAGAAGCGGTCGGATTCGAACTCTCATATCAACGTCTAACTCAGTAGTTTGGAACAAGCTAGTCTTGTTAATCTTGTGTTAACAGAAGAAATAGTAGGTTATAGCAACATGAAGTTCTACACACTTTTGGCTTTTATCGTCGTTCTTGCCGTTTTACAGTGTAAGCAGCAATAGTAATTTTTATAATATTAATTATTTTCATTAAACATTGAATAAAACGTATATAACAATAAGTCAAGACTACTATAAGATGAAAGTATTATTTGAGACTATTGCATTTATACAATTTTTGGTTTTGATTTTTGTTATAGTGGCAAGCGCAGAAATTTGCAGCAAAAGAGATTTTATAGTATGTGGTATCGTGTGTAAGGATAAAATTAATGTACGTTCGTGTACAGTTGAAGCTGGGGCTTCAAGACCCGACTGCCAATGCAGATTACCCTCGCAATTACCGAAATTTAACTGAAATATAAAATGTTAACGAAGAAATATAAAATAAAATTTAGTTGATTTTGAATAACGAGTAAGTTTCCTTTTTTTAGATTATAGAATCCACATCACGAAATTTTCCTTCTTATCTCCCCGAATTAAGACTATGCACCTTTATTCATCTTTCACTTACACAGTTTTCTCAACTACTCAAGGAGCCATATGTATATGATGTTTAAATGACTGAATTGACAAAATTACGCGTTGAAAATTAAAATCCTTATAATAGTACTTCTACACACCAGCCGTACCTCACCTCTCAAAGAATATTAGTTATCGGTTACTCAACTGTACAGTAAAAGCAAACAAAGTAATCATTGGACATAAAAAACAAGAACATTTTTTTCAGTTATTAATTTTTATCGTTTGTGTACCATACCTACACTACATGTATATACATACAATAATTCAAACTCCTCTACACAACGCTTTGACTTACGCAGCCACGCATAAAAAACGTGAGAAACCCACATTCAAAAACCACGACTAAACCGCACCAAAAAAAAAGCACGACGGCGCCTGCAAGTCCCCTATTCCCAATCCTCACAGCGCGTATTTCACGCATGACGCTTTTGAATGACAAAAAATAATCACAGCAATCGCAAGCATACACCAGCCAGCAGCAAGGGCGGCTCGAAATTTACTTTTGATAAAGTTTCGGGGCGAGGGCGCGAGCGAGAGACAGCTCTATCGGTGCACGGGATCGGCTTTTTCGGGAGGGGTTGCAGCGCCAGAGTATATGTAAGGACCTACGACGACGACGGGGGGGAGCGTATAGCCAGTTTAGCGGCTCCGGTGACCCTGTGCTGCAGCAGTCGCGGCGCCGAAATCGAGTTAGCCAAATTAACCATGAAATAGACTCCCTCCGCCTCCTCCTGTGCCGTGTACTTTTGGTCTCGTGATGCTCTGTCTCGCTTGTTTTACCAGTGTGTATGTGTGTGTGTTATCCTATGGGTCTTGATGGTAGAACGGAGCTGGTGTACGTCTCGTTTCTACGTATAGAGTTTTGTGCCGGTGAGTATATAGTCGGAAGGTCTTGGATTTGTCTTTGAGGCTTGACGGCTGATAGCGTCTTGTAGTTGGGTTTTCTTTTCGGTAATTGCGTTTGAACGGCAGTGACAGCGAAGAATTAATTTTATTTAAAGTGAGCATTCGAGAATTTCACATATTTCAGTGTTTCAATGAAAACTAGCAAAATAACCCTGAGACACAATGCATTTCCGTATAAGGTCTCGCAAAACGTATACATCACAACACCTTCACCGTGCTAAGAGTCATCGACTCGCGCGCTGCCGCATCAGTCCCGGCATTCGAGAAATGGCATCAGCAGCTATATGTATATGTTATATGCAGCCTCGGCAGTGATTCATGGTCGATCAAGATGATCCCATTGACAAATACGATGGACGTGTGCTATGGCGAACAACGTATATAACGGCGCGCCTTGCCCTCCTCTCTCATTAGCGGACGCTTTGAACTAAACCGCCCACGTCATGACAAACTAGATTAATTTCTCCGCGGCCAAGAGGCGAGAGCTGTATATATACATATACACACGAGAGGATGCCTCTCTCTCTCTCTCTCCTTCGATCGTTTATTACGAAATTACAACTGTCAGGACTCGAGCGAGTTGCAGCAGCAGCGCTTTGTTTTATTATTTCGCAATAAGGCCGCCGCGCTCTATCGTCGGCCCCAATTTTTTGATTAGTTTATGGCCGAATTTAAAACGGAAACAAGTGGAGAGAGAGAGAGAAAGAGCGGCGACGAGTTTTATAAGGCTCGCGTCCGTCTTTACGGCGGTGTAATCTTGCGGACTCCGCAGCTCTTTCTTTCTTTCTCTCTGCGTTGCTGCTGCTGCGGGATTGAAAATTAAATTGGGCGCAGTCCTCAGCGAGAGCGCGCTTTTATATGTATATGCACGCCGAGATGAGGTCCTGGAAATAATAATGGCTCGCTGATTATTATGCAAAGGCACACGACGGCGCTTCATTGAAATCTAATATCATTTAGAGCTGCGCGCGAGAGCTGGTATGTGTAAAGAATTCAGTTTGTCATGTATAATGTTTATTGTATAGTCAGGAATTTTTTAATGTTTCTAATAATTAGACACTTAGCTGCGAAAATCAAAAGATCGCAATATATAGATACTCACCCGCAACTAAAGAACTCTATCTCTCTTCAGTGCGCGCACCATATCATATAAGCGAGCAGACAGGGCAGGAAATCGTTGATTTACTGGAAATAATCAGAAG
Organism: Cecidostiba fungosa; assembly: GCA_900474305.1. Taxonomy (NCBI): domain Eukaryota; kingdom Metazoa; phylum Arthropoda; class Insecta; order Hymenoptera; family Pteromalidae; genus Cecidostiba; species Cecidostiba fungosa. Next base: position 10,050 of record UCOJ01002345.1, read on the forward strand.
CGCTCGCTCGAGCTCTCGTATATACCCAATCCAAAAGCGAGCATCACGACTATCGAAACTATGCATCAGCATATTCTATATACACTCACACACATCTGTGTGATACACCCTTTCAAGTAGTTCGAGCGAGAGAGAAAGAATGAGGAAAACAAAGCAAAGAGAGCGACAAAACAAAAGAGGCGAGGGGGAAACGAGAGCGAGAGGAATATGAAGAAGAACCAAGTGTGTGTGTGTGTGTGCCATGTGGAAGGGGGGGTTTATAACTCACGTCAGGCAGGTAATTAGCCGGCTTTTGCCCAGCTGTAATGGACCCGCGCGCGCGAGACCCTTAACTTATTTAAATGAACCGGTAACCCATGTTCGCGATGCGCGAGGCAATATAGAAAAACCATTTATAAAGGACTATTTCGGAGGCTCTCTCTCTTACGCCCGCGCTCTTTGCCCATTGCGGTGGGTCTCTCTCACTCTCGGAATATATTTAAGCGATTTTGCCTTTTTCGAGAATGTTGTACTGCAGCCCTCGTTCTTTTGCACGAACGCGAGTGACTGGTAATTACAAGTGAGCTTTCCAGAGCCGACCCAACAGGAGGAGAGAGAGAGATTTGCGCGGGGGCGACGAATTGGAAACGCGCGCGTGAGGCCACACGTCATCGCGTTGAAGAAGATTTATATCTGAGGGCGCTTTTGCACACCGGCTGGATGTAGTGTTGATTTTTTTAAAAGGTCTTTTGCGGATCTTCTATTTTTTTTAAGCTTCTTTTATTTTGTGTCGCTTGAAAATTGTATAAGCTCAACTCTCGCTCGTCTTTTCAACTTTACAATTGCGAAAGGGATGAAAGCGATTGCTCGCGGCTGATTAAGTTTCGATGGAATTCAGGGACAGGTCTAAAGGGCCAGATATTGATTTTATGTTGAACTGTGCAAAAGTGTGATTTGAATTTTGATTGCGGGGCCGGGGAAAGATCGCGTAACAGGATAGTGCACGCTTTGCCAGGCGCACAAGGGCTCTCGAAGCGGCGCTTACTCGACTAGAAAATCGAAGGAATATACGTTTTAAAAGCACTAAAACGGACGTCGCTCTTGCTCTGGCTTTTTCATTTCGCTCTCTCCCCCGATAGTAACAATCGAACTTCAAGCACATGCATATTAAATTAATTATCATAAAAAAGAGAGAAACGAAAAATTTATGTTTTCAGCGACATGCTAAATAGCTGCATTCGATTAACCGACCGATAAAGAATTATCGCAAAAAATAGTCAAACCCATACTTTTTTCTCCTCTCCTCTACGCCCTTATCTGATGAATAACAAACCGTTGTCGGGTCTCACATATAATAATATGCATTTTCGTTCGTTACCCATTCCCAGCCGTCTATTAAAAATTAAACGCCTTCCCCCAAGTCCTTCTTTCTGCATCCATCAGGACACGTCTCTCGCGACGCAATTTTTTTTCTGCAGAAAAAAAGGCGAAGCACAGGCACGTCTGAAAGAAAAAGAGGAGCGAGTGTGTTATATAGTATTATATGCATCGACGACGAGGCTTTTGTGTCGGCGGCGGTTCGCGAGAGCGAGATGCTCTAGTCCGCGCGCGCGCGATTACGATCTCGGACGTATAGTATAATTCGATAATGATACGCGGCTATAGATTTTATTAAGGAAAGATGCTAATTTACCGTTAGTCGCGAGAGCGGAGATGACTATAATCAGGCGGCCCAGTGGATACCGGAGAATAGGTATTAAAACATCACCGAGAGAGGACCTTTGGAGCTCAGGTACCGAGACACACAAGAGAATTTTTCAACTTCTTCTCTCTCTCTTTCTTCGGCCTTTCTTGTGTATATCGCGTGACGACGACGCGTCCTTCCCTCTGTCAACCGACGATGCTCTCGTTGGCTTTTTGTTTTCTGCATTTTGGGCCTGGATTTTCTTCTTTCCTTCGCTTACTCTTCGCGCCACTTTTGGCTAAAGCTTTAACCTGTAATCTGCGCGGCTGGGACCTTTATGCTAAATACTGTTATCCTTTTGCGTGCCTATACGCGATCATGCTTATATATTAGGGATGATTTTTTTTTAAATTTGAATTAGATAATTTTTTTAAAAAGTGTGTTTAAAAATTTGTGCGCTTGCGAGAGAGAGAGAGAGAGAGAAGGAGAGCCTTCAGTTTTCGCGTGTTAAAGCAATAATTACAATTATTATCCTTCATTTTCCAATATATGGGTAATAGGTAAATTGTAGACTAGGATATAGCACACACTGTATTATATACATTTATTATCCTACAAATTCAACCTTGTTATAATAAGGTGTTTATAAATTCTGTGTATATTTTTAAAATACACACGCAACAATAACAATTAAGATAGAAAGTATGTAAGCTCGCACGAATAGCAGACAATATTAGCCAGGTTTCGTTCAGTATTCACGAGGCAAAGCATCTATTGATTGGTTAATGTGGTTTTAATAATCCACCGGTAGAGCGAATGAAAACAGGCGCAGTTCATTATTCCAAGTCCGAAATTACAGTTCCACAGCTCCGCTCAGTTTTTGTTATATACACTCACAAAGCGCTTATTTTTGAGGAATTTATTTGTAGATTTGACGATATGCAGTTGTCACGCCATGTCGTGTCTCTGTGTACCTGTTGCAGTAACTGCGTCCTGTCCTCTAATTTGCGTTGATGCAGGCAAACGAGGATGTCACTTATCCCTTCATTTTTTTTGTCTGGCAGTCGTGCAAATTGAGCAATTTAGCAGTGATATTTTAATAATAACAGAATTATATATATATATATATAT
>UCOJ01002346.1:0-12840 GCA_900474305.1 Cecidostiba fungosa
TCGGCTTCGCCTCGGCCGACAATTACATGTGATCTGAGACATTTCTTATTTTACTGGCCTAGGTATGTAATCTACTATTTTTGTATTGAAAACGAAGGCTTATTAGGCCTCTCACTCTTGCCGGTATTGGGAAATCTAATTCATCAATTAGACTCAGGCAGGTATAGCATGAACGTCCTATAGAAGCCCATAAGGACAGCTTTGGTATAATAGGTGCCCGAACACCGCTGTCTTATAGTACAATCGATATAGTACATATCTTTGCTCGCCAGACACTAGAGAGCCGGAAAGTTCAAGCGGTGGAAGAAGAGCCAGTCCAAAACTATTTTTCGTTTCACGATTACTACATGGGATATCACCGCTGATTCCACATGCAGCTGGCACACCGTCAGAGTGGCGGATCTTTTTTCTCCGTCGTGTATATTATGCGCAGAAGCCACAAGTTTCGTATTATATAGGAAAAATAAGCAACGACGACAAAAGAAAATAAAAAAAAAACCCCTCTCACCGTGCCCGCACACAATCGGGATCAAGATAAACCGCGGCATTTTTCGCCGATAATGCAGCGGCGGAGTCGTGTCGCATTAACGAATGCGCGACGCGATGCAGCGTATCCAGGAAACGTCAACGGCGTGCGCATAGAGTAGCCCGAGTTTGCATAGCATCATAGGCGACGCTGCACGAGGAGAGAAGCTGCTGCTGCTGCTGCTACTGTGCTGACCGCGAGTGTATACCTACAGGTACTTCTTGAGGGGGACCTGCGCGAGAGCCGGAATTCCACGGATGCAAATTCGATGGGGACTATCGGCCCGATCGTGAGCTCGCTGAGAGAGAGAGAGGTGGGGTATTTTTCTCTGCGTCGTGTCTCGTACGACCGGCTCCTCTCGTCGTGTTCTTTTTTTCTTCTTTTATTTTTCGATTTTTAGTACTTGGAGTGGCCTTTTTCTGTTTCTCATCTCGATCACACACGACAGGACTAAAATATCAATAACCGTTTGTCTAATACTTCGAGTGGGTGGAGACCCATATATATCGGTCACTGAATGTATGCAAAACTGCAGCGATATATATAAATATACGAGAGAGGGTCAAGCGCTACGCCGTAAATCAAACTTTGTTTCTCGCTCATCCAGTTCTCCTTTTCCCTCTGCCTGGAATATTTAATTTCGACTACTAGGTATCCACTTTCTGTATACTGAATAACATAAGCTCGATGCATCACGTAAAATTTAGTTTTTCACTATAATACACAGAGAAAAAAAGACCGCGACGAAACATCCGCAGAGAGCCTGGTCGTTCATACACATCATATATATACACGCGGCTAAGTGATTGACAGGGTGGCCGCGCGAGAGCATCAGAGAGCCCGAGTGGCCACTCATCGGCGTACGTGAGCGAGCATCGGCGCTTCGCGCTATGAATGTCCGAGTGAGTTACGACGTAGAGAGGAGGCATAGCTGCCGCTACGCATTTTTTTCCCCCCGTTTTCGAGCTTTGTTTTTGCGGCTGATGGAGGAGAGCTAGTTGATATTCTACGGGAGGACTGGACCTGTTCTTCGTCGGGCGAGGTTGTGAAAGTGTATTTTTGGATTGTTTTTAAAGGACAAGTTATGGACTCGGTGCTGAACTGAATTAAAAAAAAAAGAACACGTGAATTATGCACAACCTCACGATAGAAATGTCCCACATCATACTGTTAAAAGCCTTTTAGGCGTCGTCTTTTTCATCCTCTGATCTACACTCCCAGGAGACTCGATTGTTTTTCACCGCGTTTGCTGCAGTGTGTGTGTGTGTGTCGTTTGCGCCGCCATATCAGGCTCCGCAAAGTTTCATACATAGACTCGGGCAAGGACACTCTCATCAAGATAGAGTTTTATGGCTATACTCGAGGCTATATACGCTCTCGCCGCGCGCAACGATTAAAAGCAATCACGGCTGCTGCTGCTGCGTATGAATTTATATATACAGTTTTCATCGCGACAATGTATATAGTCTCCTCAGCAGCCCTTCGTATAAATCCATCGAATTCGTTTATTCGCCTTAGGATGTAAATCATAGCACGCGCTGAGAGAGAGTCCGTTTGCGCTCGTTACCCTTTGTTCGAGGCAGCAGGAGCAGCCGGTGATTAAAGGAGTAGTCGATGATCGTCGCCCCGGCGAATTTACGATATGCGAGAGATGGATTTTTCCAGCGAGTTTTTGCGAGAGACAGGAGTGGTGCGCTTGTTAGCGATTTTCTCACGAGAGGAAGCTACGTTTTTTTATTCTGCGTGTCTTCAAGAGAATTATTGGAAGGCATTTTCACCTCGTAATCTGTGAGTATGAACGATTCGCGTGTGTACAACTCGTCGATGATTTTCGAAGTGTGACTCACGTATTATATACGAGAGTGAATCACATATAGACTGCAGCGCTTTTCCCATTGTAAGGCGAATCTAGTTCATGGATCAAGTAGCGAATATATAGTCAGACGCGTAGGTCACGTTCGCGGGAAATGTCCGAGGACTTCTGAATGCGCCTCGGGTCTTTTTTTTCCCTCGACGATCTATTTTCATCCGTCGCACACTACGATAATTCAAAAACAAGACGCCGAATAACCAAAGGTGTGAATTAAGCCTGTAAACTCGTTAATAGCGCGTCGCGCATAAAAGCCACGATTATTCGCACACACTCTCTATCCTCCGAAACTACACGATAGGAATTCGAAACGCGTTATCGATTCCGATGCAGCAGCAGCAGCAGCAGGAGGCTCTCAGCGGAGTTCATTGGGCACCGTGGCTATTCAGAGAATGCGCGCTGAGCGCCTCTCGTTGTTATCCCGCGGCGCGGAATCGCGTACATTTGTTGCGGGACCGACTCGTGACTCGCGAAAAGGCGACGACGAGGGAACGAGGAAACGCCGCGGAAAATCCGGCGCTATACCAGACACACACACACGTGTTGGAGAGTATATAGGGAGAAGATTCATCGAGTTGGTGTGAGAATCGAGCGGGACTTATGTGCGGGAATTTGAAATCGGGAGTGCGGAGATGTGGGACGCGGTGTGTTGAGGGGTGGGGTATAGATGAGATTGAAATCGAATCGAAGCAGAAAATGTTATAGCAGCGGTTATTCGTTTTTGAAATATTTGCAATTGGGAAGAAAGCGAGATACTATATTAATGATATAGAAAATAATCAATGCGCATAACAAAACTTACGAAAAAAAAGAAGTACCCATTGAAGTATCGAAAAGAAAAAGTATACAAACGACCGATCGCTTGCAGTGGGTCAAGCGCTTATTCGCGTCGAAAGATGGGCACCTCCTATTAGAATTACGAAGTTCCGCGCGGACGAAGCAAGAGGCGCCCGACGTGGCGTGACTATCTTCTATGGGAAATCGAACTCACCCTCCAGTACTTCTTGGGCTAGACCGCAGACAATAAGAACGAGAGCTGGCGCGCCGCCGCGCTATATAAACTCCAGGCAGGCAAGTGCTCTTTAGATGTGTATATATAGTTACAATGGGAACTGTTGCGGCTTTTGGTGGAAATTGGCGCGATCCGGTTGAGAAGACGTCCTGTAAGTGCTGTGCTTTGTCAAATGATCGATCGATCGGATATCAATTTACACGGATATATAAAGAGAGATAGTTTTTATTTACTTTGTATAGATTAAGTCAAGCGAGGAATTCGATTTCTAGTTACGATAACTTAGTACAATAATATTAGTGTTTTGGTGGGAAGATGCTGACATTTAGAAGCTGATTTGATAAATATATAAACAGATTTACGGATTCGAAAAAATTCACAGATTAGGATTAGAGGATGCAACACATAACATTTTTATTGCATATGGAGTAATTGTAGTTACATTATTTGGTACACAACTTGTCAAATACGTTAACGCAATATAGTTTAAATAAATTAAACATATTGGGTTATCATCAAGTTTATTGACGAAAAAATTGTTTTAAAAATTTAACTGATCATCGAAAACTTTATTATTGCACACTATAACAACGAGTAACAAGTTCAAAAACTTCTCACGAATTCATTAAACGAATCAAACGAACCATACTATGTCACTGTCTGAGCTACGACGACTTACTGATCTGCTTCGATTTCGCAGACTCTCTCCTGATGTATACAGCTATTATAATTTGACAAACAAATATTGACTTTCTATGCAGTATCCATACTAAACATCCCGCGCAAACCTTCCTAAAAACAACAAACCATATCCCATCACCAGTAACAACCATATATCTATATACAATCATCCTCTTGCGAATGTGGGACGCAGGTACTCGCTCGTCCATGAGCCACTGGCCCTGGCCTCCGCGAGAAAAAGCCGCGAGCCAGCGCACTAAATTCACGAAAGCTCTCGGCTCACGATTATTGACCGAGAGAGCACGGCACAGGTGCTTCGTTCTCGCCCGCGATAATACATTTATCGCTCGTCGGCATAGAATTTACGGTCTGACTCGAGGTCCTTTTCGTGAGGCGCATAAACCTATACAGATACAGTCTACAGCCACGCCCGGCCTTCGATCGTTGTATAATGTTTATGTGTAGGTATATACCTATACGTACACTTGCATCTGGATCACGGCGTTCGATCTCCGGAGGCTTGATTGACCGCTGACTGACTCATAGCTGCCGCTGCTGCGGCTTAATTAAAGTCCCGCTGCTTCGAATGAATTCGTGTTGTCGATACTTTTTCTCGCTCTTATCTGCCTGAACACTTCATCGGTCTACAAGAGAGGGAAAGAGAGAAGCTTGCTTATCTATATCGAGCTTAGGCGTGAAAACAGTCGATTATTGACACCAAAAATATCAATCCCACTATCTCTCCATTAAAAATCGTTAAGCATTAGCTGCAGACGAGCTGCCGACCGGTGCAGCGGATAAAGACCGCATAATCTTCTCTCCCACGTGTATCCAGTCCAGATATATATACCGTCAGCAGCAGCAGCAGTAGACCGTAGCCCAGACTGGAAGATCGACGCTTCTTCTTTTGCGCTTCTCTGCCTCTCATCCTTCCTCTCTTTCTCTCTTGCGCTTATAGTAGTATACCGAAGGTGGTGTGGGGGCGTGCGATAGTTCAAGTCGTGAGCGGGCAGCCCCGCCCGACACGAGAGAGAGAGAGCCGCGCATCTCTCCCTCTGACCCCCGCTGACTTAACCCACCGAAGTACGCCTTTTGCTCTTGCTTCTCACTCTCTCCTTCGTCCTCGTGTATCTCTCGGCGCCAAGGATTCTCGAACGCATGCTGTATAATACTCCTTTTATATTTCTTTTATACCGAGATGTAGATATTTACGCCTTTCATTGGATCCAAGTGTATTTTATTATTATCCTTGGAAGTGATTATCTGCGCAAGCTTTCTTGGAAAGTTCATTCATAGGACTTCCAGCTCTTCGTCCTTGAAAATCGCGCGAAATCCTGGGAACTGATAAGAGCATCGGTGACTCACTTGGCTTTAACAATGGCAAAACACACCCAATGAAGTATCTGCGTGATATATACCAATATAACGTGTGTATCGCTCTCTTTCGAGCGTCTCGTTCAAGGGCATCACTCTTCGCCTAAGGGAAGGGCGCGAGCGCCGCGTGATAAGTGTGGGAAGGGCAGGTTGCATAAGCTTAATATTATGCAAGCTGCTGAATGCGTCGGATGCCTTACACGCAGCTCAACATCTCCCCCCCCCCCTCTCTCTCTCGCGAAATATAAGAGAGAGAGAGGCACTTGGTCTATCTCCGGTGAAGCTGAAGGACGAAGGTATAGAAGAAGAGATAAAAGGTGAAGGTATACATACACAGAGAGGAGAGAGAGAGAGCGAGAGGCTGGTGTATGTATACCTGCATAGAAATCGCAGGAGCGTTGAACCCAGGAAGTGGCCGTGAAATAGTCGTCCCTCCTCCCGCCGCCACAGCCGCGAAAGGTTAACTCGCGCGCGGCGCATCTCTAAAGGTCGAGGGAACGAAACTGCCGCTGCTCAGTGCACAGAGGACGCGAATTGAAAAGGAGGATGAGCGGATCCAAATGAGATCGATCCCCAACTAGTTATACGCCTGGACTGGAAACGATTGTTTTTCTTCAACATGATGATGATTCGGATGAGAGCTTTGGATATTTCGATAGACCATTGTCGAGAACTACGAACTACTCTGACACTCGGACTGTGTCTTCTTATCAGATGGTATAACAACGCATGATCGATAATCAAAATAGGAATATGCTAATCATTCGATCGATCTCTTGGTGGGGAGAGAAAGAGAGAGAGAGAGAGAGAGATAAGTGAGGCATCGAGGCACCTAGAGCAAAGTCCAATTTCGTTCCCACGATTAGGCGTATCGGCGCGCGGACGGTTCACTAACCTCCCTCTCTCTCTTGGCTAGAAGGAGAAGGAGAAGAAGAAGAAGAAGCGGCATGTAGCGCGCCGGTGTAAATCGGCCGGCGGGATCGGGAACTTGTCGAGCTTGTCAAAATTCAATCGGACAAGTCCGAGAGCGGCTGTGCAGCACTATATACGTGTATATATACATATATACACGTCGCCTTCCCTATCTCTCTTTCCCCGCTTTTCCGAGGTCATAGGGCTGAGGATGAGGCACTTCTCACGCCCCCGCAGCGAATATTTACCCGGTGCGGACGACGTGTATACACCTATTGCTTATAATTGTGCGCGAGTGTCTCTCTTATAACTCTCCCTGATGGTTTAATGGCTTTACGCGGATTTTATTACACACCACGTAAAGCAATCAATTTTTTTTTCCTGTTTTCCAACCACGTTCTCTTGACCTCTACTCCCGCACAACCATTAACATGCAAATGCGCCTAAAAGGCCGTCAAAGGAGATCGATTATCTTCGCCCTATGCGAGAGGAGGCTCCTCTCGATTATGATTTCTCTCTTTCGGTTTTGACCTGTATTCACTGGGTATATATATACACACATCGGTTGCAGCGATTTAACGAGCTCTAGCAGCGGATAAAGTGCTTTAATTACTCGCTCTCTCCGGCTTCCGTCCTGCAAGCAAGCTTCATTTTGTCTCGAGAGAGAGAGAGAGGCGCGTCAAAGCCAATAGAGCTCTATACCAGAGCATTAATTATATGCGCCGTGTGCATGAGTATATATAGCGGGCTGAGCTTGGTAATGAAACTTCACGGTGGGTTAGAGTCGGGGTCGATTAGAGGAGTGAATTATTTTAATTTGGTGTCGTGATCTTTGGCTTGGTTCTTTTTGGTGGTCGGTTCCGTTGCGGGAGTCGTCGGAATACGAATATTCGACATTGACCTGGTGAGATTGTATTTATCGATGTGGGGAGCCTCGATTGAGTATTTCATTGTGATAGCTATGGGGTTTTTTTTTAATTGATGATTTATACGAAGTTTTTTTTAACTCATAATCATGAGGCTGGGAGCTTTTAATTACGTTGCCGGAAACTTATACGAGTTCCGAATGCCAATTAAAAATAAATAATAAACCCATCGTACTAGTTTTATCATCTCAACCTTTTTATCTTGTCCGGAACTATATGTCTCTCTAATTCACGTGCTCCTCAGTTTTGATATAAAAGCGACGTACAATAGTTTCAAGTCAGTCAGTCAGTCTTCTAGTGGCAGAAACATCGATACGAGAGCCAACATGAAGTTCCACGTGCTATTTGCAATTGTCGTCGTTTTTGCCATCGCAGAGGGTAAGTATAACCATCTACTTACTCTTGTTCACTGATCGTCTTTAATATATAAAAGATGAGGAAATAAATATAAGTACCGTGGCAAAAACCATTGCATAAAGCGCGACAAAATCTATTTCAATTTAACCAATTTTGCTAAACACATTCGCTTAATATGTTTCTTGATCAGAACTGTAGCAGAAACAAATTATTTCAGTTACAGCAAAATGGATGTCTCCAGCACACATACGAAAAGACTATTCGCGTGAGTACTGTTCCTGGTTGTGCTATGATGAGGATGCGGTATGTGTCAACAAGTTTTCCTGGTCTTCGAAGACTTGCGTTTGCAGTTGCCAAATTGTCAAAATCTGATGATGAAGACATTGTCTTATAAAATGCTGAAAAGGGACCACCGCAATGATGCTTGTATAATAACGACTGTCTTCGATAAAAAAATATGATTATCCCTGCCGGTTAATACAGTGATAAATTAAAATTTATTTTTCCGTTATTGCTGTTATTTAACGCATGATGTTTATTGACTACGAGTTTGACTGCGTATTTTTCCAGAAAGCCGCTATTGTATTATTACGTTTCCAAAATTAATGACTTACTTAAAAATAAAAGAACTATAAAAAGCACCTTGTTTACTATTTTCCTAAACACCTTAATCTAAAGATGCATATATTTTTTAAGAAGATTTTCATTAATCAAACTTTATTAAATTTCCGTTAGCCCTCACCACATCAAATTTGAATGTCTAACAATTGACATCATCAATGCTATCCCTACAATCACAAATCACTCAACTACATCGCAGACCACTATAGACCCTCTCCAATCTCCTGGACAAAACTGAAACAGCCGCGAAGCTAAAACGGAGAAACGCCGGGCATAGCCGAATCTTCAAAATTTCCCCAAGCCGACCGATAAATCCACACGAATTCCAGCTTCCAAAAGCGGGAAAACGAACACAGCACAGCAGACTCGTTCCGCGGATACTTGCCCGGATGCCGAGTCGGTATTTCGACGAACGAGCGGAAGGAAATCGCGGCCCGAAGAGAGAACGAGGAACGCGCTCATAATTCGCATTCTCCGGCGCCGAATGCTCCGACTCGTAGAGCCGTACGGTAGGATGAGTTGAGGTATACGGATGCATGCATTGAGTCAGAGGGTCGAGTGGTTTGCTTCTTGCTGCTGATGCTACTACTGGGATTCGGCTATTCTTCCCTGGTATTCGCTCTGGGGGGATCGTTGCGATTTTGGCTGCTTTGCGTGACTTTGCTTTGATTGAATGGTGATGTGCGGGTTGTTTGGAATTATTTTCGTTCGATGAACGATTTTACAAGGTCAGTAATTACATAATTATAATCCGTAGATATGTGTGTGTTTTAACGACAAGGGCAGACAATTAGTGTAGAGGATAAAATGAAATCAGTGATAACAGATAATTAGTAGTTGGTGTATATCAGTAGCAACATATATGTACAACAGTAGTTCGCTGTATCTTATCAGTGGTAGACAGTATAAGTAGTTCGCCGTGTTAGGTCAGTAACAGCAGATAGTTCACCACGCGTATAGTCACGGCACTGGATGTCGCTATACTTTAAATTAACAAACAGAAGATATCGATGATTATAATAATAACAACACTTCAGTATACTGCAGTAACACACATCCATTCGAATTTAGCTAAAATTCAATACAACGCATAAGTTGTTACACTTTTAAAATAGTCGAAGAAAAAAAAATCAACCACAATAGCCCTCGCAAAAAATGCCCCGAAGCAAAGCGGCGCGCAGAGCCTCATTCAATCCACTTACGCACATCCCATCCTCGGCGCAAAATTAATCAATTAAAAAGCGATCTCGCGGCTCTCGTCTCAAAGGCACGCGCTGCTGCGTCTTTGAAGCCCGGGGCTCATTAATCAGCCGGTCTCTCTCTCTCTCTCTTGTGGCACAAAGGCTACCCCGAGAGAATTGAATCAAATCGCGAGTCTCCGCGCCGTTAATTTGTCGGCCGCCGGACGATTGCCGTCGCTGCACCTGTGCGTCCGCCAGATGATGATTCAGCTCGATATTGACTACTGCTTCGCTGTTGCTACTGCTACTGCACTGCGGAGGTCGATGTACCGCGAGTGTGACGACCTGATGTTGTTGCGAGATAATAATAGTACAATTCTTCGATTTTTGTATAAATATTGCAAGTAGCTTTGTCTTCAGTACCACATTTATAATATAAGAAATATCTGCCATCGCACCGTTAGTTTTGTTCCTTCATAATTCGACAGCAATACAGCAGTTGGCTCTAACAAAGCTACAAATGAAACCATTCCTCCAGTCATCATTCCGCTCACACATACACACATAGTGAATGCATCTCAAATCGTTAAGCCTCAGCAGCACCGGTAGCAAGAGAGTAACAATCGGCTTCGGTCTCCCTCACTCAAGATTTATCAATCAAAAAGGCCGCTTGATTACGCTCAAAGCATCCGCGCGGCGCTCTTAGCGATTTGCATGTAGCGAGAGAGGGAGAGAGAGCCCATCATCATTAGACCTTCGCACACAATATCGGCTTACAGCGCAAGAGTAGAAGAAGAAGAAGAAGAACTCGAGCTTTGCCGCCGAGCAATCAGTAGCAGCGAAACAATGCTGTACATACTACTCTGTCTCTCTCTCTCTCTCAGAAGACGCGCGTTCGAAACGCGATACATAAAAGCGCGCGGCTGAGGCTGCATTAAGGGTTATTTTTTCCAAGATGGACTACTCGCGCGATATAAATCATCGGCTGCCGGGCTGCCGTTAACAAATTACCGACGTTCATAATATCCTCTGCGCGCCTCTCTGAGGCTTCTTATATGGCTGTGAGTGTAGAGCCTGACAATAAGACCGATCTCTCATCGGGGGCAAAACGATCGTAAGACAAGTAGCACCGAGGCTTATCTTGCTGGAGATGTATACCTATATGGATAGAGACGGTGATATAGGTGTGTAGGCATGAGCTGAACCAGGAGGTTTCGATAGCATCTTTTGACATTAGATGCCAGGTGCTGTGTATACTGTTTCGGAAGTGGAGATCTTTGCGATTTTTTCCTGTTCTCTGGTTCGCGGCTTTTTGAGTGGGAAATCTACCGCAAGGTGAGTTACTGGAGAATTGATGAGTTAGATTTTTAGGTGATAATTTTTCTCACTGTCTAAGAGAACTGCATAATAATCGATACAAACCACATAATCATCGTTTAATCTAAACTCCCACATCATTATACAAAGAAAAGTCAACGAAAAAAACTATGGTATACTATATACGTCGTTAACTCATGCAAAACGAAACCAACTCGCGGGAAACAAACAAATTCATTAAATCTCGGCAACTCACAACGGTACATCATAATCCCATCCAGCTTGCACACTATTCGAATTCCATTGCAGTCGCATAGAAAAGAAAACGCCTACACACTCGTCTTCCCATCGCACACGTGCATAGTCTTCTTCCTCCTACGCGTAAGAAATGACGCGGGGGATTCCCTGGTGCGTCTACAGCAGCGCCGCCGCCAGACAACAAAAAGATTATGCGCGCAGTGGCCGTTAATACGGTTACGCATTATCTAGATTGCCGACCGCGCACCGCTTCCGAGAGAGAGAGTTGGTGCGCGTAATTAATCAGGGACAATCAAACTTGCTGGGAGCTACTGCCAACTGCGACTCCCAACGCTTTGGAAGATCGTCTTTTCCTGAGTTTCTTTTCTTTTTCGATGTGGTGCTTTTGTTTCATGGTGGTGAAGTGGATTTTAGGGGGTCTAAGTTTCGAGTTAATTTATACTATATAGGAAAATCGATTCAATTACAATGTTTCGCTTGATTCATTTGAGTTAAAGTTGGATTACTTATCTATTACGAAATCGGTACTTACTATACAAACAGTGTATTTGGTATTAGTAATCAGTATACAAACTCACTGATTGTTTTTCACTAAGGATAATAAAAGACAGTTTTAATGAGACAGTGTGACAATAATAATAAACAGAACCTAGTTAACGGCACCTCTTCCATCAAGCGCACTGATTGCCACAATCGTCCTCAATAAATATCAATCAACGCACCCGGAACACAATTGAAATTACCGGCGCTGCAGCACCTCGTTACTCCTCCTATAACCCATCCTCGTGATTTTTTTCACACTTCCCAACAAAGAAGAAGCAGTCGTATACAGCACGATAAAAAGCATTTCCTCCTCCTCCTCTAAATGACGAATCACGCTCGTTAATTTCCAAGCCTAAATCGCGCGTTCCCCTCACCAATTAACGGCCATTTGAATCGCGTATACAGGGCAAACACCATCGTCTCTACTCTCAGAGAAAGTATTGTGGGTATACACTCAGACTTCCGGGATAAAATGCATTTTTTATAATACAACGTGTAAGCGATGATAACAATGGGCTGATAGCGATGGGTGTATTATGTTTATGATGATGAGAGCCTGGAATTACATGTTTCAGGTATTGTTTTTCAAGGGCTTAATTGAGGTTCAGTCTCGCTCAATTATAGTTTCGATATCGCGCGTTGTTTCACTCGTTAAATTTATAATGGATATCATTCCCTTCGACTAAATTACACTTGAACATATAATCGCTTTAAATACAAAGTCGCTTTGAGATACAAAACCCCGATATATCGACTACCGATTTCTCGGGCCACGCGCGAACTTTAATCAGTATACTCTGCTCGCGAAAAAAATAATTAATCAAATCATAATGGAGTTATTTGAAGGTTTAATCGCTCACTCTTGAACTTCTCGCGCACAATTACGCCGATAAAGTCCAAGATGAGAGAGAGAGAGAGAGAGAGAGAGAGAGAGAGAGAGAGAGAGCCGAGCAAAAAGCATCGAGCGCCGATCTATATAAGGAGCGTGCGAAACGATGGGCGGAAAGACGACGACCGCGCCTTAATTGAAACGTCAGAGAACAGCGTCCGGAGGGTATATGAGCTTACTCATATTTTATAAATTCGCTTTTTGCAGGAGAGAGAGAGAGAGATGTGTTTGGCCGAAAATCGATCTGCGCCATTAAACTCATTTCTTCGGCTTGAAAAGAATCTGGAAATTTTCAAGGTATAGTATATATCGTCGGTCCCTACGAAGAGTAGTGTGGTTCAGATCTCCTACGAAGAGTAGTGCAGTTCAGATT
>UCOJ01002347.1:0-12827 GCA_900474305.1 Cecidostiba fungosa
AAAGTACTTAACATCGAATTAATTAAATTTAACTATTAATCCAACAATTGTCAATTTTCGAGTAGTCTCCATCCTTATAAGTTGGCTATTTTAAGAAAAAATTTCAAAATTTTCTGTGAATGGAGAAGTAACGTTGTCGTATAACAACTTTGAATACAGCCAATGTCCTCGTCTGTCTGTAAATCATCTCAAACATATGCAAAAAATATCAGATACGTCGTCCTCGGTCAGCCGTATAAACTCTGTAGAAAAATGCAATATATCCTCGGTTGCGTAACCCCCAAAGCGACATCGAGAGAGTAGTGTGCGTGTATAAGAGAGAAAGAGAGAGAGAGAAAAAAAAGAAAGGACTCTCTCACCCACATAATTCCACTGCACTCGACAGGCGACAAGGGGTCGCCTGGGATTAGCCGGGCTGCCCGGCTTCGGACACACGATGTGTATCTTCTATGTGTCTCGCAAGGGGAATTTTCGTGAGCTAAAGAATACCTGGCAGGAAATGTTTTGGGAAAAACGCTTAATTCCAAGCGCGCGCAAAAAGTTTCTAGTAAACTTGGCTTTGTTCCCTTTTCGGCTATAAGAATGCGTATATATACCCCAGGCTTTTCTTTTATAGACGCCCAAAAAATCCAGGTAAAATGCCTGTCCAATAACTATACGCTTACTTTGATATATATATATATATATAACGTTAAACAGTATATCTTTACAAAGAATTGTTGTTGTCAGCGCGCCGGTGGCTTTCTCTCTCATTCTACTATGACGTTCTGTTTTACAACTGAGCAGCCGGAATTAATTTTTTAGATTATGAAGCCTCCGCAGCAGCACGTCTGCGTAGACTGTTTATTGTTTGGCCACGCGCATTAATCTACGTGCAAAAGCTTTCACAAGAGGAATTCGCTTTTACGTTTCGTATTTCACGCAGTTGCATGCAATATGCCAGAGGAGAGGCTGAGTCACATCAACGACTGGCCATTAGTTCTGTGTTTTTCTTGCTGTGAAATGTGTTTTTCTTTTTTCATTTTCTATCAATATCTTGTCAAAACTTTGGAAAATATGTCGTTACAAAATGTTTCAACATTTGCGTTGTACAAGTGATATGAAAAAGTGCACTTGGTTAGAAACTTGCTATACGTGCTTCTTCTTGGGTACAACCTCTTGGCCAACCCAACAGAGATTTTCCTGTAAGGCTGATTTACTATTGTCTCTCAGATTTAGAAGCTAATAATACATACTGTTGTAAGAATTGAGATATTTGCTAAATTATATTATGATCAGTAAATACAGTTCTCATTTTTTAAAAATCATTATTCTATTCTACTTTTACTTAATTACATTCAGCCATCCAATAACCCAATAAACTAACAACCCAAAATATAATTATATTATGCTTTGTTTACCCTTCGATTTTGAAAAACATGACACAGTATTTTTGGAAAATACTTAAAGGATGTTTTTATTATGTAAATATTCTTTTTTTCGAGGGTTTTCTTATGTCCTTTTGTTTTGTTGTGACTCTTTCAGACGAAAATAGACTTATCATGCAAATTATTCAGTGAATTTATTTCGCACTAAATATATACCCTCTTATGGAAATCGAAAACTTGAGGGAGAATGAGCGTAATGAAAGAAAAAATAAGTTTATTCTTGGCAATTCGTTCAACGAACTGCACAGACGCAGGCTGGTGCTAATAAAGCGAGGTCGTTATAGACGACCATCAGCCGCCTGATACGCGCCAGGTGGGTAATAAAACCGCATTATAACAAAACTTCTCTTGCATGCGGTACGATATTATTCGCACGAACTTTCACGTTATTTATTTATAAAAAGTAATAATATTATAGGAAACAGTTGTTTATATATAGATATTTTCGGCGTCTTTATTTTTTTTTATTAATGTAATGAAAATTTCAATTTATAATTTCTATTTGTCTTTTAGATCACCACCTATAGTAGAACAATTTTACTCGAGTCACGCCCAACATTTAAAAAAATTAAAATAAAAAATGTATATTTTACGAATTTTCAAAAAGTAACTCCCACAGCTCTTTTGGTTGTCAATATTTATTCACTTAAGGTGGAGCTCCAGCAATTTTGGTAACTTTTTTCTTTACAAAATTTGAAGATTTTGTGAAATGTTCATGTCATTTCATACTATACATATAAAGTTATAGAACAATGTCTCTCTTTTTTTCATGAAAAACAGTACATATTCAAAACATCCCATGCGTCTCATATGTTATCCAAAACTATTTTAAAACATCTTTTTCAATTTTTAGTACCGAATATCAAACTTAGTTTAAATTATTGAATAACAGTAATTCGATTATTCAAAACAAAATAAATAAAATTTAACTGAAAATTATCTTGAATAAATAGCATAAAACTAATGCTTTCCACGTTATTTTAATAAGCATGCGGTTCAGACTGAAACATTCCCATATAACTAAGCTAACTTTTGTTATACGTATCAAAACAGACATCACTGTGAAGTTTCATTGAAAACCAAACAAACTGGAGGCGCATAATAGAACATTTTGAAAAGCCATTATTATGCGAAATTAGACTTTTTGAAAAAAAAAGAACTTATATGCTTCAATTTTACGTTAAAATATCAATTTTTGCATAAAGAATAGTAAGAATCTGATTATAATTATTTTTTAACACTCCGTGTGCAATTCGATTTCGCTCACGTTGTGTCAAGAAAGCGTATGATATAAATAAAGCTTTGCACATGTCGTGTCAAAAAATACGGTTCGGTACATGTTCGAGAATGTGATTTCAGTCTTGTGTGACCTTTTCACACTCACTTCGCTCGTGCGCAAACGTTCACACAAGGCTAACTTCACATTTTCGCACTAGTATCGTAATGTACTATCGCAAAATATACCCAAAAGATGAAATTTGCTAATTTCTAATGATGAAACCAAATTAATGAACGGTGAATTTTCGTCATTTTATTTATTTATATTTCATATTTGCTATGATAACTTAAAAAATGTTGTTACTGGTATAATAGCTAAGAACGAATAAATAACCATACTGAGGAATATTTCCCTACTCTCTAAAATTTTTATTTCCAAACGAGTACTATATCGAACTTACTGAAATATTCAGTTGATCAGTATAGATTTTCAGTTATATCGCTTGTTACATTTATTCACCGAAATAGAGCGTAGTTGATTTCTTACGACAATTGTTGTTACAGTAGGTGTATATATATAACCTAGAAGTCAGACAAGCCTCTTGAAGCAATAGGCTGAGCCCTTAGCAGCGCCCGGCGAAACGTCAGACGCGTAACTAACAGCGAGAAAAAGTTGCCATAGTTACAATGCTCTCTCTCACTCTCTCGAATGTCACTCGAGCAGCACGTACGAATTTCTAGAATCATAGAGATTCGCGCGCGCTTATATAAAATCGCAAGCGCACTCGCAGATAAGAGCACAGGATCGCAGAGAGCACGTAGGCAATTACCGCAAGTGGATGATTCGCACCCGCTCGCATCGCTGCATCACGCACTTTCCCCTTCGGACGCAAATCCTGCTTTACTATATAGGTGTATATAGATATATACCCATATAATACCTGGCGTGTCTCGTGCACTGAATGCACGCACGCATCGCTTCCTCTCTCCGCATTCCCTACTGCAGTATACAACACGTGCTGTGTTGGAGCAATATATTTTACTATTTCTAGAAGATATTGATTTACGCGTATACGTGTGATATGCATACTATACTGCACGAGTCAAAAGCTTGCTGTAAAAGAGCGAAAGAAAGCAAAGAAGAAGACGGAGAAGCAGAAGAAGAAAATAAAGTTTTCTTGTGATGCGAGAGAGAGAGAGAGAGTGCTTTAATAAGGTTTCCAGCACGTATAAAGAAGCGTGCGTAGGCTGAATCAATTACGCGCTCTCGCTGTGTGTGCTATACGTTTTATAACCGAAGCCCAGCTAGTCGTCGTCTCTATACTCGTATACAGGCTTTTGTATAATAGAACTTTAATTACCGGCATTAATCGATGTTACTATATCGCTGGCTCTTAAACTTCTGAGAGATCATATTTCTTCCTCCCTTTTTTTGTAGAAAAACTAATGATTAATTTTAGAATTGAGAAATTTATACTACAAACCAAACAAAAAATTTAAAAGCTACTGCAAGAAAATTAAGCCATAAGGATCCTCGCACTCTATATGTTCAACACAGTCTTAATACCGAAGCCTTACGCAAAAGGGGGAGCAGTGTTTGTACAGCCTTTGCGCTGTTTATAAACGTGGCTCGGTCGCGACTATATTTGCTTAATCGCTTGTGTGATGGATGCCGACAACGCGCGGCAACCGGCTCTAGACAGCTTCAAGGCGACCCCTATATATAGGGAGAATCGAATTAAGGGTTCTTCTTTCTCACGCAGATTTCGTCTGCTCTCTTTTTCTCTCTCTGTAAGCTAATATTATACGTATATAAGAGAAATCCTTTATCGAGTGTAACCGAGATCAAATGTTTTGGAAAAATGCTGAGAGTGTTTGAAAGTAAATCTTCTTGTCAGCAGGAGAGATTTCTCAAAAGTTATAGCTATGAGATGCCATTACAATAATGTGTATATCTAAAGCCAGTGTAGCCAATTTCCATTGTATTCCCAGCATACTCAAAGTGTCAGATGCATTACGAGAAGCCGGAAACTTTGCTGCACCACTAGTTCACACTCTTAGACTAACAAAAAAGGAGGCCGCTTGCGCGCTCTGAAATTCCTGAGCTCACCAGAAGACCAGAGAAGGAGTTTCGAAGTCGCACATACAAGCAACTAGGTCAGTCCGGTCGTACAAAACTCTCTACATTCCCTCCTCACACTTCTCTCTCCCACACTACTCTTGTATAAGACTATTCTTGTATAGCGATCATCAGTTTTAGACTCGAAAACGTTTGTTCTTTACACTGTCAACAATTATCCCATTATTAGCGCAGAAGCAAATATAAGTTGTAGACTTCATTACTATATTCACTGAAGAAAAAGATACGAAATAAAAAAATGGACAAGAGGATTCAAGAGTTTTAAAGGACTTCCCAACGTATACAACATCAACTCTGTAATACATTCCTCTGGAAAGCAGCAAAACAACAAACTCATCAAAGCCACAGTTTTGGTCTTGATCTGGAAACTCTCGTCTCCAACTTTATTGAAGAGGATAACGAAGCTTGACTTGCTGAATTATACGTGATTCAAGAAGCATGAATCGTCTGTATGAAATCGGATATTATCTAATCCCAGCACAATATAATTCATCAGAATGAAGAAGCCATTATCAGTCTTGATTAGAATGTCTGCATCTGTCTGAGACTCGGTCTCGACTCCACACCGGATTCCTGTAATTCGGCTTGCGAACGAGGAGTATACAAGCAGCTTTATCTCTCTCTCTCTCTCTCTCTCTCTCTCTCTCTTCCTCTTTTCTTCTCTTCTCTGTTCAGCCGATGCTCTAGCCCGCGGCTAGAGTATGGCGAAGCAGATGCTTGCCGAGTTCAGCCTCCATCCAGGCCATTACAGTAAAAACTTATCGCGTCCCATTGCTCGCTCTGTCGTTGACAGAGACGCAGACAGGGCTGATGGTACTTTTACGCGCGCGCGCGCAAGCTTTTACGGAAGACCATGCGTAATGATACCGTCGTTTTCCACATCATTTTCTTGCGACATTTTTCACAACTTGAAATGGGTTTTACTTTCTGCTTATATTTTGTACGTGTTTTTTCTTGTGTTTAATTATAGGTATATAAGCGCAGAGACGCTATTTTCTAGTAGCTATAACAAGAACAAAATAGATTTGATTATTGATTGAGTTTACGTTTAGTAATATCGTTGCCTTCTTTATTGCGTAAAAAGGAATACTCTGATTCTTTTTTCTAAAAATGATATTACACTTCGTTTCTACTCGGTTAACTTCGTAATATAATATGATGATTTGATAAAAAAACCTACAATTCTTGTCAAATCCCTCTTTTCCAGCACATTTCGTTTTCGAAAAGGGTTTACTGCAAGAAACTTACGATTGCAAATCAATGGTAGGAAAAGTCACTCGTAAAAGCACAATCTCCATCTCGTCTAAAGAAAAAAAAAATCCCAAACCCAAGCTAGAATCGATAAAGATCTCCTTGGTAGATGCATTTTCGCGGCCAACGCAAGTGGAATGCCACACTCGAATAGATGGATAGATAGATACAGGACCGTCGTCGTTTCTGACTCGTCGTCGTCGTCTTCGTCTTCGTCGTCGTCCTCCTTCTCCTCCTTCTGATGTCATTCACGTGCTGCGACACGGTTATATCTCGATGCAGCTTTGAGCTTTCGGTGATAGGAGACTCGAACTTCAAAGACAAGCCGGATGCTCCTTTGCGACACGCGCCATCACGACAAACTTGTAAAATCGCTATTGGTCGTGTTCTGGTCTTTGCGGCTATACGGGATATATGGCTGTGTCTACAGTCGAGCATCATGGGCTCCCGGACAGAAGAACGAAAAACCAAAGACAATCTGCGCGAGCTATACTCTTTGAGCAGATATATATCGAGATTGTCGAAGTATTGGACGATGCAAGTATAATATGGAAAATTCGGCTTCGATAGTTGCTGACAATTCTAACAAAAACAAGTTTTATTTTTTAATACAATAAATTTATCTGGTAGAAAATTCACCAGATTCTGGCCAGAATTTTGGTCCAACAAATGTTAACACGACGTTTATCTAAACATTCCGGAAATACTCTGAACAGAATTTCTAAAAATACCTTATTTTTTAAATTTTGACCAGAAATTCTGGCCAGAATCTGGTGAATTTTCTACCAGTAATTAAAAATTTAATAATGGAATAAGAAAATTTTAAATTCATTGATGAATTTTATAACTATTTGTTCTTCATACTTTACCACTCAGTTTATATCTATTTTTTAACTGACGAAAAATGCAAAAAAATTATGTCTAATTAGTATTGATGTAAAAATTATATGATTTTGATAAGAACATTGCTGATAATAATTTTTTCCTTCTCTTTATTCTTTTACTATTATTTATTTCGCGATAAATACTAGGAAGATTGAAGAAGATGTGTGAAGAAATAATTGAGCGGTTCGATTAGCGGACTGGATCAGATTGGTAATTACTGTTATGCTCGATGCTATGCAGCAACGGACCTCACATGTTGCTGAACGGACCACCGCAGGCTCACATTAGAGTTTATATACACCTCATACCCACACACATAATACGCATACCTATATATACCTATACGTTATAGGCGATGCTTCCCGCCCATCAGGTAGTTTCCCATAATTGAGATACTTATGCCTATAATCTCGATTTACTTTGCACGTGTAAGTATCTCGTATATGCAGCTTGACTGTCTAGAAGACAATACAATTGATCCATTTTTCGTATATTAGGACTGCAATTTATTTAAAATCTCAAATTTGAGTTCAATTATAGCCAGTGATGATGTAAAAATTGATGTAAAAATTTTTTAACCCATTTTTGGAGAATTGTTATCCAAATTTTTTACTTTCTCTTTTGTTTTATTTTCTATGCTTTATAAAGATAGGAGATTCGTGGTATAACCCTTTTTAAGGCGATAAAACATTATTCGCATTTGCGTCGATGTGATACGCATGTCGGTCGACGTGAGTATAACGAAAAAATAAAATAATTGTAGGTTTCCGCCCCTAACCAACATTTGCTTAGGCTCATTTTCATGCAATGTCGAATCATGCTAAATGACTCTCCATGTCGCCGGAGCAACTCTAGGCATCAGTAGATCTATAGTCGCGCAACCAGTTATGCATCAGGACTCATCAGGAGTATCTCATTAAATTTTATAGCTTGAGTAAACATATTTTATATACACAAACAAATGCAGGTTAAAGATTTTCAAAAATATTGGTATGATACAGATTATCACTTCAAGACTTTACAAGAACAAGACGAAACTTATTTAAGATTCTTGTCTTCATCTTGAAAATTTTTGACACTCAAAGACCTATCTTGAGTCTGGTTTTTTTATCTTTTATTTAGGTTTATAAATTAAAAAATTCTAAATTAATTATAAAAAATTAAATTTTTTATAATAACATGTGGAAAAAAGAGTATTTTTGGCGCCTACAAAGTGGAACGAAATTAAGCTTTTCCGAGCATCAGATAAAAAGTAGAGCAAGATGCCCTTGTCATAATACATGTATAATTTAACCCATTTTTGGCCCCTATAAGGTAGAACGAGTGTACAAATAATTTATTAACTGATGAACGAGTAAAACTGGCAATGAATTTCAAAATGTAAATGAAAATAGAGGAATATAGACTTTGAATTCGACCGAAAAATCGTTGACAACGTCCATTCCTGTAAAAGAATTATGAAGAATTGGAAATAGCGTGAAATTCGTTGAAAATGCATGAAGCGAACGCTAGTCTTTTGTACAAAGAAATTATAAATCTGAAGTGAGTAATAAAGTAAAAAATTCTACGAAAAAGAGCTTGAGAAAATA
Source organism: Cecidostiba fungosa (assembly GCA_900474305.1). Lineage (NCBI taxonomy): Eukaryota > Metazoa > Arthropoda > Insecta > Hymenoptera > Pteromalidae > Cecidostiba > Cecidostiba fungosa. Next base: position 8,511 of record UCOJ01002347.1, read on the forward strand.
ATGAATGTGAATCTAAACAGAATAAATCCTTCTCTTGAAATTAACGTGGGTTGGGCCACGTTTTATTTAATATAGTTTGTCGAGAATACGTGAAAACCCAGATTCACGAAATTTCTCTGCGAGATTTGCGTTTTTCTTTTTCATGCATTTTTGGCGAATTTAACGCTATTTTCAATATGAAGGGATTCTGTAATTTCTCATGCATATTATTATAATAAAAAGTACTAAGATAAACGTTAGGCCAAAAAATAAATTATGTACGGAAAAAAAATTGTCTTGTTTAAAATTTAGTTCGAAATCCTTATTACGTTTAATCTCATATAACTTTTTCACAAAAAGTGTGATAATAATAAAATAATAAAAATTATTTTAAAGAATTATTTATAAACATTTAGTTTGATTACTCAAGACTTAACAAATAGTTGATTCTCGACACTCCATGTCTAGTTATCGTCTTTAAATGTTTTTAAAAGGTCTTGGTATTCAAGACAAAACCATCAAGTTTATATTTTTGATGGTTACAACTACTTTTCTCAAGTATACTTAAAATTAAAAACTTAAGTCAAAAATTTACTATTGGGAAGAATTTACAGTTAATTTCAACAACTTAATTTTAAATACACGCTTATATACAATAACGTCAAACTACACGAACTCTATTTTAACAGATATACACGCGAAAAGAGACGGAAAGAGAGCTTGATCAATACCGGCAATCAATGTATCGCGCGAGTGTGCTGTACTCATTGAGAGCACTGCCGTATGGGTCATTCTAATTTCCCGCCTGTTATCAAAGTCAATCTAGTGATCGACAATTCGAAATGGGAGAGCAGAAAGAGAGAGAGAAAAAGAGGAAGAAAGAGGGAAAAAACCAAGCGTAAGAGACAATGGAGCGATCGATGATGGTCTATTTGCTGCTGGGCTCTATTAAACATCCGAGCGCGCACACTGCACTTGGACTATATTTTTTGTAGGGGTTCATCTCTCGACACTCGGCTGCAGTTACCTTGACGATTCCATTTTTATTAAATTCAACCGCCGTTCTCTCTCTCTCTCTCTCTCTCTCTCACTCTGAAAGTTTAACGAGGTCGATTTAACTACTCGACTCGACTCTGAATATACATAGCTGTGTTATATATAGGCGACGTGTATAGGTCGTTTATCCTCGCTTAAAAAAAAAACTCGTAGCGGCCATGTTGTCAACGCGATACTCGCCAATTTGATTGGATTGAGATTCACGTATATTACATACTAATCCCTATATGGAAAGTTGGGAAAAATCGAAATTCAGAAAGTTGTGTCAGTATAACTAATTGTAAGTTTTCTAGGATACTTTGTATTAATCTTGTTAGCAGTTATATAGGCCTGTATACGTGCGAATGCATACATTCACCGCATTTTTCTCTTCATTGCTCTTGGCCAATCTGGCCGTTAATTAACGCAAAGTGAGCACCTAATGAAACAGAATTAATTGATTGCTGTGCAAAAGTTGGCGCGCGCGCGACTGTGCTCGTTCTCTGATTCGATCGATTGACTTGGTACTTATCTCGGTTAATCTGATGACCACAGGAGAGCGACAATAAAGAATGTGCGGTGAGAGAGCCTCGCTTATCAGTGAACGAAGCTTAGCTACTGAGCCCACCCGTGCGCAGACTGTAGCTGAGCTTTAGCATTTTTCTTGCCTTTAAGCCTGCCTCTATAGCTTTTTGGACACGGATAAAGAACTCTAACGTATGTGCTACTGAAACTCTAGGCGATAAAATTACGAATTTCAGAGGATTGCAAATGTCTTAGTTATTATACTAGGAAATTTAAGTCCCTCCTTATCATGTCATCAATTATATCTTTCCAGAAAGATTTTAAATTTTGTCGCCTGCGAATGCTAACAATTTGAAGCGTTTGTAGGTTATGTAATAAAATTCGCATTTCTAATTCACGTTCCGAAATTCTTATACTATGCAACCAATCATCAATTAAATGCTTCACAACAAAGCCCATCACTTTTTTTAAGAGAGTACACTAAAAGTGTACACAGAGTATTACGGGCATTATAATGCGTTTATTTTCTATATACTGTTATATAAGTTGATGAAAATTTTAAATTTCTTTATCCAACGATCCAGTCAAAGGAGAAGTGGGGAAAGCTTAATCCGGTAAAATTGGGGACGGAACGATATGCTCGCAGGATCTCTTGGTGAATGGGATCAACGAAGGAGAATATTAAGATAAGCCGAGAGCTCGCATCGAACTTACCGTTCGCGTCCCTTGGCTTTTTAACTCACCTTCCTACCAAGCGAGTAGAAAGCAAGATAGTGCGAGAGAGAGAGAGAGAGAGAGAGAGAGAGAGAGAGAGAGAGAGAGAGAGAGGCGCGGTATAAGAAGCAGAGGGAGAAATGGAGATAGAGTTCAGCGGCCTCTGCAACTGAGCGTACTTCATCTCCCTTCTTGAGGTGCTACTCTTGGTTGCTGCTGCTTCTTCTTCTTCTTCTTCTTCTTCTTCTTCTCATTCTTGTCCTCCTGTTCTTTTCTTATTCTTCTTCTTTTATTTGCACTCGAGTAGTCTTAAAGTCACTTAAGTTTATTCTTATTATGCTTATGTTTCTGCAGCAGTATACTACACGCAAACCTTTCTTTTGTTTCTTCAATTAACCGCATAGTGCATTTGCAAATAGTAGCTTTTCAAATAGTCGATCATTAATTTTCTATAAGACTATAGTTAACAATAACAGGATATCTTATACAAATAAAATCACGATCATTCACACGAGAGTGCGTATAGGATTTATAATTTCCGACAAGATCGAAATTTGAACGTGACGAAATTCACGCAGTATAAGTGCCGCAGCATAATAATAGCAACACGGCGTCGCAGCTCAGCGCGTCGCAGCAACCGGTCTCTCCAGCATATAACACATACACACACATACACATACTGTGTCATTGACTTTCTTTGTGCAGTATTTCGTGTCTTGCGGATCTGGGTTGCTGGCTTATCTTCGAAGCTTGACACGTCGCGCTAATAATGAACGCAAACATTGCCAGCTTATCCTTCTGGTCATATATGTTGAACAAATTTTAAATAACTTTATCAATACACTGTGCCCGGCATGTATATAATTATTCACGATATACTAATTGGAAAATCACGCGTAACTTGATGATCTGCTTTTTATACGCTGCTTTAAAAGAGAGAGACGAATTAAGAAAGGCTGTTAGAGCAAGATTGTGGATGATCTCTTAGTTCTCTTCTTCTATATATCTACACCTCTTCCTCTCGCATTTATACTCTCTCCGCTCGAGCTCTCTACTCAGATTTAACTTAGTTATCCGTCCTTTTTATACACTTCCTACCTACTTCTATAGAAGTTATCTCGTTATGACAGCCTACGGTTTCGTCGTTTCTTAACGTTTCCCATAATAAGATTCTACCTCTTCTGGAATAGATTTCCCTAGATATTTGAACGGAGTTTAAAGTAATGGCGAGAAACAAAAAATACAGGGTGGAAAATGATAGTGAGTTATATACAAATGAAGAGTGACTTAATATCAAAATGATCGAGTGGACAGTCGTCTTCTTTAAGAGCTAATTGAGCTTTATTAGCTAGTTAGCGATTTAGCACAGCAAAAGAAGCCGCAGACGACAAGGAACCAAGCTCCTTGACCTTTCCTTTAGCCGTTCAATCTACTCTTGCCGATCTCGCTTCATAAATAATTCAGCAAGTTTGTCTCTAGACTCTATTCCATGGTGATAGCGTAGTCTGCTGATACATCTCTCGGAGGGTATCGAGTAATGATCCTATAACGAATACACATTGCCGTGTGGCAATGTTCTGGAAAGAGAGATATAGACTGCACCTATATATGAGCTAGCTCACATACCTTCTGAACTTATGAGGTGTACGTAATAACTGATATAAACAGATGAGGCAATGATGTTTTACCAGGAGGTTCTTTGCGAGCTTTAGGTCCGTTGATCTTAAACGAGCCATCTTCCCTGCAGTTTGCAATTGATTTCAGTTGTTGACTTATCAATCTTTCCTGGTGCGTTATACAATTGTAACTATTATCAAAGCTTTCACTGCATACTACACTGAGAAAAGGATTTGGTTAGACCAACCAAATCAATTTATTTGAAAATCCATGCAAATCATTCTGTTAGCTGTACTAAATATTTTTTAACTATTACGAAATCTTCCATGTTACCGACTGAGTTTTTAGAGGTTAATCTTGTTATTATGTACCGAAATTGAGCATTTACAATTGTAAAACTATAATGATATGTTTAATAGAGGAATAAGTAACAGCTGGGAATAGAAT
>UCOJ01002348.1:0-12753 GCA_900474305.1 Cecidostiba fungosa
CGTATACCTACACACACACACACACACACACACGCACAGGCATCGCGGAAGAGAGCAAAAAGCAGAGCACGCTGCCGCAACCCGCAACGTACAATCAAACGCTCCAACACTCGTATATGGCTGGCTATGCATGGCTGTTGGTGAAGGCACATCGGGGCACAATGAAAAAAGGGAGGAGGAAGAGTCGGGAATTTTAAGTGCGCGCGCTATGGACTCGAGCGGATGGTATGGACAAAACCGCGCCTCACGCTCGCTTGCTTGGTTGGTCCCCTGCTATTGTGCGATCTAATTTCCAGGAAAAGGCGCATTTTCGAACTGATGCTACTACTTTTTCTCTCATCAAACTCCGATACACAATTACGCATACACGGCATATATGCGCGCGATTAATCGCTGTTGGCCATGGCTAAAGTGTTAAATATACAGACGAAGGCATTTTCAGCTTTGTATGCATATAGCGTATGTACATGTACAATTGCATATGCAAAAACGCATGAATATATTTATGGAGTTGCGGAGGCCCACTGTCAAGGTCATACGCGCGCAGTCTGCGAAATGATTTTTTACGTCGTCCTGGCGCGACAATGACAAAGACTCACACACGGTCGTGAACGAACGGAGATGCAGAGAAAAAGAAGCAGTCCATGCACTGTTGCAACGAAGATTCCAAGCAAAGCTATGGTATATGTACGGATGATGGGTTCTTGACTGTATATCTATATTATAAGGAGAGGAGACAGAATAACGTGCGGTACATGATAATGATGTGTGTGAATAAACATGTGTCGCTCCAGAAGTATTTGAATTTGCAGTCGGTAGATATTTGAGAACCGCTGCATCAGTAGGAGGACGTGTGATGCATATAAAAGTTGAAAGTGCTGCAAAACTTGCACTCAAAAGTCGGCTGCTGTCATAGCAGAAGACAGCCGTCAAGTATATGCAGTTGATAAAGTAGCTACTAGCTAATATATTTTCGGCGTTTGCGCAGGTAGCGCGAAGCGCAGCCCGGTCTGATGTGGGAACCGCACAGAGCGTTGAGAATCCCTGATTCGTGCTCTCTCTCTCTCTCTCTCGCACACTCTGTTGCCGATACACCTTGGACGACTGAAGGAGTCGAGACTATATACATGTAGGTAAACGCGGCGGCGGTGGCGTTTCTCCTTCGTGCGCTCTCACTCTCCATCCGTCGTTCTCCCGACTAGAATATAATATACTTGGCATGAGCAGCATGCACACACTTATTCGTAATCGCACGCGCGAGAGAGAGAGAGCTGAGACGAAGAGAATCAGGAAAGTAACTTTTCCTAGTTCTATGTATATATAGAACACGACAGGACGGAAAATGCCTGTTTGGAAAATTCCTGCAGCCGTCGCTTTTGGGAGCTCGGAATGCCATAGAGCGTTCCTTGTGAACCTGCTACGCGCTACGTCACAGTAGCCTAGAGCTCGGTGGCGTGGAAAAGCTGTCCCGTTCTCGTCTCTACCTGCGCCCCTCGACCCTTCGCTTACCTATATAGGTATAGTAGTTGTGTTATGTATATAAAGATTCGGCAGCGAGGGGGCACAGGTTGCAGGCCCTGCCCGAGCGCACCTGCGCTAGTGCGCCGCTTCCTGTCGCTTCGTTCTGCGTGCGTACAGGCTATATAGGTATATCTACATACATACATACAAGATACAACATGACATACACTCGTCTCGCCTCGCTGCATCAGCACTTGTGTTTGTTGCAGGCCCGTATCGGCGAGCTACGACGAACCAATCACATATCCTGATGACTTCATGACTCATGACGCGCCGCGAGTCAAAGTACGCTCGACTGAGGCTCGGGAGGGGAAAAAGATAAGCCTTCGATATCGCAATATCAGGTGTAACAGAGAACAGGCGGCGGCGGCGGCGAGAGATAACAACCACGTCACATTCCAGTATGTCTCTCCGCATAAATACCTGTATCAGTTCTCAACGTTCTCGTGCGGCAAAGCCCAACGAAAGCGAGTCACGCTGATGAGCGAGTGCTGTGCGCGTATATAAGTATATTGGTATAATAGTACATGCAACGCGATACGATGCAGCCTTCGGTGAGCCGCGTCAGGGAGCACTGCTGGGCCGCCCGCGGCCAGTGCGCGGACTACAACAGCTGTACCGGTCGCTGCCGCGACGCGTGTTGGGACTACCTCGAGCGCATCAGGAGTCGATGTCTGTGCATCAGGTGACTGGCTATTTTTCCTCGAAAACTCTTGTATAACTTGTGTGTATCTATATATACCGAGTAGATAAGGCGCCATCGATCGATTGTAAATATTAGCAGAGATTTCAACGCCGCTGATGAACTGCACGAGTGAAAAAAGTCCAAGAGACGAATAGAGCAGCAGCAAATACTTGTTACATTACAGTGGGGGAGGACAGCAGCAGCGCGTTGTACATGTAAGCATGTCGGGCCGAGAGGGGCCGCTGCCGCCTGTCGCAGGTATATACACACAGCTTGTATATACGTATATGCGCGTAAGGTGCAGCGGCTGTACTATACACAGGGCTATGCTACACCCATACTAAGCCACTAGCACTGGCACAGTGGCGCGGGCTGCGGCGGGCAAGGCAAGGCAATGGCAACGGCAACGGAACGGCGAGCTGCGAGGCCTGCGAGAGAGGCGGAGTAGCCGCGCGCGCGTAAAGCGCTACTCGGCGAAGCCAACAAACTCAGTCCTGCTCGAGCGACGCTCTCGAAAAGTCTTGCAGGTTGCGCGCATGCGAGCTCTGCAGACTCGCACACAGCGATATACTACCGATAGCAATTGTACCAGTACCAGTGCGCGCCGTCTCCTGCTTGTTCCTACGACTCCTCTGATCATCAGTCGCGCCGGAGAATATCGAGTTGGGCAAAAGACTGCAGAGATGCGGCTGATATATTGCTCCGCCGATTCCGACTTGAGCGAGCAGCGGCGATCGACTGATGCCGATTTCCACCTGCCTAATGTGGCTCAGATCATTTTTCCACTAGGACATTAGGATGTCTGCTGCCTCGGTGCTACTCGTGTTTCAGTGCCCAAAGTGCTCGTGCCCGTGCCCGTGCACCCATTGAAAGTGTAAAAACAGTCATTCGTACAGTATAGACTGCTGCTGCTGCTGCATACCTACCTACAGTTAAAACTAGCCAAGAGAAATCGACACAGCTCGCCCTGCGAACGCGGCGCACGCCATGAGGATTCTCAAAACGCTGCATTGGTACGAATCCTTGCATTATTCTCGTTTACTCTTATATGCATTAGGTATATGAACAACAACGTACATGGTTCGTAGCGAGTCAACGTCGCGGAGCACGAGCAGCATCGGCATCAGCTTCATGCAAAACAGTATAAAGCGTTTTATATATGCGCGCTGCTGCAGCTGTCGAGTCACCGCGCGAGAATCTTGTGCGTCACGCGTGCTGCTGCTGCTGCTGCTGCTAATACTCGCTATATATTGTCGTGTCTTTGTACATACAAGTATAAACACGCCCACGAGGGCTGCGCGCGATCAAATAAAACAGACACGCAAGTACATGTATAGGTAAAAGTCTGAATTTTTCATTTTTCCTCTCTTGCTGCTCGCAGCGAGTTTCTCGCACAAGTGCCAAAACTCAGCGGCAAGCCAGCGCCGAGGGTTCGAGTGCTCAAGCGACGAAATGCTATTAGGTTCGTCCCGTCATCACTAATTATTACGATGGCTAAGTAGGCATATTGCTGTTGCCCCCCTCCTGCTGTTTCGCCGTACGCATACATCCGAAGATTTTTCCGACGAAGAAATCGGCAAACGAATCGACAGTATTCATACGTTCACGGCGGAAAAGGAAAATAAGGCGAGCGAGAGAGACGAGTATAGTCGCAGGAGAATTTGATCCCGGCCGGCTTGAGAAAACGAGTTTTGCCCTCCCTCCCTCTCCTCCTGCCCCCCCCCCCCTCTCTCTCTCTCTCGGTATGCTATACGCATCAGACAGAATTTCGACGCTTCAACGCCGCCGCCGCCGCCGCCGCCGCCTGCGATGTCTCGAGGCAATCGACGACAAGAAGAAACGATTCCGATTTTTTCCCCGAATTATTGCGTTCATCCGTGTGCAGCACCTAATGTGTATTATACTGTGCTCTGATGTGTATACGCACACGGGCACATAATGCGACCAAACTTTCATTGTCTTGCTCCTTTTTGTAGCCCTTATATATAGCGAGCGCATTATACCTACTCTCTCTATTGAACTTGTATGTAATACGCACACACACGCACGCGCAAACGCTACATGCTCTCGTTGGCCTTTCTCCTCTTTACCTACACCGCGTACGTGTAATTGTCTATAGACTTCCGCATATACGAGCTATAAAAGATTTGAATTTTTCCCCGTCGAAAATGTACAATAAGTAGACGGGTTGCGGGGGGCCTCGCGACGAATAGCGAGCTGCAGCTGCATTGATGCGTCATCGGCTTCAGCTGCTTGAACCTACATTATACGTATACCATATACCTACATATAGTACCTAGCTATATCTTAACTTCCCCGTACACGCATATACGCTAGCCGTATTTTATACTAGCTATAGTATGTACTTGTATAGTAGATCAAGTCGCGCTGCTGAATCGTCCGATTTTCGACTCACTCCTTCTTTTTATACTTTTGCAGGTCGCGCAGCCGAACCAGCAGTGGCGTGCCTGGCATCACCCCGCAGCACCAGCAGCAGCAGCAGCATCAGCAGCAGGAGGCGGGAAGCCAGTCCAAGGAGCCTGCGGGCCCCGATGAGATGTGGGCCCCGGGCTTCCTGGATCACCACCGGGAGCTACCCGTCGACGTGCCCGACTCCCTGCTCCAGACGGCGGCCTACCCCAATAAGGTAATAGAGAAAGTAGACTCGCTGCAGGCTACTGTCTGTCAGAGTGCCGAGCCGCAGTCACCCCCCAGCCGCGAGCCAGCATCAGCCGCTCCCCTTAGCGCTAGCCGCATCTCCCTAGACGCTCACTTTATAAGCGCAAACGATAAACGCATACTCGAGGAGAATTCCGCATTCATAATTCAAGAGCACATAGTCAAGGACCCGTTCAGGATTGGCTCCGACGACGAGGAGGAGGAGGAGGTCGACGACGACGACGACGACGACATCGACAAACTCGAACTGGACGTCGAGGAAATCGAGCTCGAGCTCCAAGTCGATCCCTGCAGCAGATTTACCGGCCACAAAGAGTCGAGCGTCGACGCCGACGAGGACTATCCCTTCGCAAAGGAGGACTATCCGACGATGCTCAAGACCTGCAGCGACGAGTCGGCGAGCCCGAGGAGCTCGTCCGGCAGTTCCGACAGCACGGTTCCCCTCGACGCTAGTCTCGTCGCCGGTATCGTTCCAGCGGCGCAGCCCCAGCTCGCTCAGATCTTTTCCAGCAGCACCTCCTTCGACAATCCCGCATATGGTCTCTCGGATCTTCAGGACCTCCAGGACTTTGAAAATTTCGTCATGAGCAGGCCCGAGCAGCTCAGCGATTTCGCCCTGTTGATTGGCGAGCAGGGCCTCGACAAGCTCAGCCACAATAACAACAATGACGACAATAAAAACAGTCAGAATACCAGCAGCAGTAATATCGCCGCCATCACGAGCACCAGCAGCACTGGCTGCGACGCAAGAGGCAGCACCGGCAAGAAAAAGAAAAAGAGCAAGACGAATAGTAGCTACAGGCTGCCCGAGACCGAGGGGCTGTTGCGAGTGGGCTCGAGCGACGAGCTGCTCCAGAGCGTAGAGCAGCTCTCCTCCATGCCGCGTATGCGTAAAAGGAACAGGCAGCAGCAATCGTCGAGCGGCTACTCGACCCTCAGGAGCGAAAGGTCGACCGATTTCGATCAGCTCGATCACGCGTCCTTCCTCGTCGTCGGGCCTGCTGGGAAAAGCTACCGCGAAGTGGCTGTCGACTGTCCAGCGGATTTCGTACCGGTGACCAAGAGCCATCCGGTCTATCCGCCGCCAGGCACGCTCGACTCGAGGAGCGCCGCCGAGAAGCACGCGAAAAGTTCAAAAGACAAAAGCAATAAGCGAAACGACGGCGAGAAGGAGAAGGAGAAGGAGAACGAGCGACCGATAGATGCAAATGCGCTCGAGTGTCCCAGCAGGAAGGTAAGGTCGAGCTCGAAGGTCCGCAGCTTATTGATCGAGGGCTTGCAAACTCTAAAACTTGGCGCACCGCGGCTACCCGAGCAGCGGCAGCAGCGGCAGCAGCAGCAGCAGCAGCAGCAGCAATCCAACAATCGCTTTGTCTCTCGCACCCGCACTAATAGCATTCGCACCCGCACTCACACTCACGCTCATGCTATCTCGATCGAGTCCTTACAATTGAGCGAGAGCCTGTCCAAGTCCTTCGTCTTCTCGTCAGCCAAAAATTCGATAACGAAATCTAAAAGTAAATCCAAGTCTCGGGAGAATTTGCTCGAGGTGGAGGATCGGTGGCAGGAGAAGCCGGAGGTGCGCCTCGAGTTGGCGCACGAGCAGTCCGAGTTCATCGAGGAGCACAACCAGAACTCGAGGAATTCTCTGAGGGAGCTGGCTCCCTGCAGGCAGAGGAGCCGGCGATGCTTCTCTACCGAGGAGTCACCCAACACCCAGAATCAGAATAACTCGAGGCTCTCGTTGGCCTATCGGCGCTCGAAGCGCTTCGACGTCCTCAAGGACGTCGAGGTGCGTCGATTGCTCTCGAAAAGTGAACTCGATCTCTCGGCCTCCTTGGACGACTCTTTGCAAACGAGACTCCTGCACTCTTGGCTGTCTGATACGCAAATTAGCTTTTCTCACGCTAATAGCCAATTCATTCATATCGATGATGAGAAAGTGGGCGCGAGGACGAAGGACTCTTTTACCGAGGCTCGTGAACAGAGCGCCGATGAGCAGGAGGATGCCAAACTAGACTTTGGGACGAAGGTAAATTTCAAAAATCCATCCATCCATCTTTCTCTCTCTATCTATCTATCTATTATCTGTCTGTCTGACTCTATCCTGCCCCTAGCTCGCTTTATTAACTTCATTACAAACAAGTAGAACTAACACGGTGTAATGCAGAAAGCCACGAGCATGAGCTGCAAGTAGAATATTGACATTGCACGAACTGTAGTATTAATTGTATGATGAAAAAATTACGCTGCGGCCTCCGCGCAATAACTAACCCTCAACGAGACTCGAAGATTATAATTGACAGTTTTCCAGGCATACTCGTCGCGGTAACTCTAGCGAGTTGCCGAGAACGAAAAAAAGAAAAAACAATCAGAAAAGTGTTATTGTGCCTAGTAAGGCGTATATATGCATAAGACATATGCGCTGTTAGTAGACAGTATATATCACTATAGAGCGCGGATTAACGCTGCACAGTCGATTTGAAAAAGATTATGGGTGAATTTTGCAGGCCGGGCTGAACGGTGTGAAGCCGGCGATACCGCCGAGGGATCAGAAGCGCGCCCCGGCTCGTCCACCCAAGGATAATCTGCGAATCTGCGCCCAGAACAACAATGTCGAGGAGAGCGATGCGCCCCCGCCACCGCCGCCGCCCCTTTCATCCTCGACAACGGCTGCTGCCCAGCTCAAGAGCGAGCACACGCCGCAGCAGCTACGCTCTCTGCGCAAGTATCAGGTACGATGTGATAAGAAACGCCCACCGGTTGATAAGCCGTTCGCAGCGGCGTTATCTAGGTATTCGGGCCAGCCGAGCTGCAAAGACGAGGAGAAATAGCTACTGGAAGCCCGAGCAGTGCAAGGCTTTTCTCCGGCTTCATCTTCCGCTACCGCTGCTGCTGCTGCTTCTGCAGCATACCATTGCGGCTCAAACCATTGACCATTGAGAAATATACTCAAAATATATGTATTAATAAATTTTTGTACAGGAGGAGCTATGGAAGCGCAAGGACGAGGAGGAGCGTCAAGAGTACCTGAATCGCTCGCTACGTTGCTCGCAAAAGCTTCAGGCTCTCGAGAGCCGCACGATCAGTCTCTCCGGCCAAGAGAACCTCGGCTATAGTCAGGATGAGCTCAGTCCTTCTGTCGCAAAGCAGCAGCAGCAGCAACCAGCCAGTGAACCGGTCGAGGAGCCCGTCAGACCACTCAGTACGTATAGCATTTAGAAATTATCGATAAAAACTCGTATCGGTGCGCTGCCATTCGTTTCGCCAATTCCATGATTGTTTGCACTCTGCGCAGCCTATGGCGAGGTCGTGGCCAGTCTCGAGAGGCTGCAGCTCCAGCTGCGCAACATCAGCGGCAGCCTCGGCATCAGCGGGCCGGGGGTCGAGGCCGAGCTCGAGGCCGTCAGGACGCTGCTCGTCCAGAAGCGTTTCGCCACCGCCCTCTCAACCCACCACGCTCTCAAGGCCCGACTTCGCTCCGGCAAGAGTCTCAAACTTCACACCGACGATGCCTCCAGCCTCGCCAGAGACGTAAGCGTAAACTAATTTTTCGAGAGCCTACATTAATTTTAATCTGCAATGACTAATCAAATCGCACTTTCACGATCCTAGTGCGTTGAGGTGCTCGAGCAATGGAGCCAGCAGGCGGCACCGGCCAGCTCAGCCGAGACGATAGCCGCGGCCGAGGAGCTACAGGCCCTGCTCACCAGCTACGAGATGGAGGGTCTGCTGCTTGCTCACGACTCGGCGATAACTCAGGTCGAGGGGCTGCAGCGCAAGCACTGTACCGTAGCCGGATACAGCGACAGTCCCGGATCCCAGCAGAGCGGGCAACGAGCTGGCAGTCCCACCGCCAACTCCCGCGATGCCAGACTTGCCGCCGCTGTAGACACAATCAAAATCATCAAGATTGAAAAGACGAACGAGCCACTTGGCGCTACTGTTAGAAACGAAGGCGATGCTGTCATAATCGGTCAGTTTTTATTATCCGCCATGCGCAAAGCTCGTTGTATTCATTTACCTGCCCTATGCAATCTATATATATATATATCCCCACTTGCCCTAATTCACTGCTCACACACACGACTAAAATTTTCATTTGTCCATAGGTCGAGTGGTACGGGGAGGTGCCGCCGACAAATCCGGCCTGCTGCATGAGGGCGACGAGGTGCTCGAGGTCAATGGCGTCGAGATGCGTGGCAAAAGCGTCAATGACGTTTGCGACATACTCGCGGGCATGCAGGGCAGCCTTACCTTCCACATACTGCCAGCCCCGACGACACATCGCAACAACAACCTCAATCGTGGTCGTGAAGACGCTCAACAAGTTAGAGAAATAAAGAATATAATATCTGCTACTGCTGCTGCTGCTTCTTCTACAGTCATTCCTCTAATCTTCACTTTTTTTGTTGCCATTCAGATTCACCATGTACGGGCCCATTTTGATTACGACCCAGAGGAGGATCCGTACATTCCCTGCAGAGAGCTGGGTGTGGGCTTTCAAAAAGGTGACGTACTGCATGTCATCTCACAAGAGGATCCCAATTGGTGGCAGGCTTATCGAGAGGGTGAAGAGGACCAAGCGCTTGCCGGCTTGATTCCAAGCAGAGCGTTTCAGCATCAGTAAGTCTCGTAGTTACTTCTTCATTCGATCAATGCATTAATATATATAGATATACCATATCATATACTCATTCGATTTTCAGGCGTGAGTCGATGAAGCAGACAATAGCTGGAGACAAGTCGACGGTACGAGGATCGAAAAAATCTAGCACGCTGCTTTGTGCCAGGAAGAATCCAAAGAAAAAGAAGAGAAGTAAATTCGGCTCGAACTTCAATGACGATGGTTATCCCCTTTACGCCACCACCTCTATCGACGGTAATTATCCTAAATTCGATAAACAATCCTTCATGAAACTTTCCAGAGTTTCTATTCATACAACCCTAAAATTTCAGATTACGATAGCGAGGAGGTATTGACATACGAAGAAGTGGCCTTATACTATCCTAGGGCAAATCACAAAAGGCCAATTGTACTAATAGGCCCGCCCAATATTGGTAGACATGAGCTGAGACAACGACTTATGCAAGACAGCGAAAAGTTTGCAGCAGCGATACCCCGTAAGTTATTTAATGTTCCTCACACTGATACTGATTATGTAAAACGTGAATAATAATGTTGAAATCCTTTGTATAGATACAAGTCGGCCGCGAAAAGATACCGAAGTCGATGGTCAGGATTATCACTTTATTTCGCGACAACAATTTGAATCCGACATACTCTGTCGTAAGTTCGTGGAACATGGCGAGTACGAGAAAGCCTACTACGGCACCTCGGTTGAAGCCATACGTACCGTAGTCAACTCGGGTAAAATCTGCGTGCTTAATCTTCACCCGCAGTCCCTGAAAATCCTACGCAACTCGGACCTCAAACCTTACGTCGTCTTTGTCGCGCCACCAAGTCTTGAAAAGCTCAAACAGAAAAGAATAAAAAATAATGAGACTTACAAGGAAGAGGAGCTCAAGGACATAATAGAAAAGGCCAGAGAAATGGAGGACAAATATGGTCATCTTTTTGACATGATTATCATTAACAACGACACGGATCGTGCGTACAATCAGCTGCTTACAGAAATAAATTCGCTCGAAAGGGAACCTCAGTGGGTTCCAGCAACTTGGGTACAATAGTACATTTCCCTAACCACAGCTCGGTTCAAGACACTCGATTACCTCTACGGTGTTGATAGCATTCAGAGCGACGTCGTCACCTAAGCGCGTTTATAATTAGTTCTTTTCACCTTCAGATTCTATAATATACGTGTATATTTTCATGAATCAATAGGCAAACTAATTTATTTATTTCTTTTCTACTTTTTATTACGGTTCGCGTTGAATAATAGTTATCTGTCGCTAAGCAATTATTTCTTAGACAGCAATTTGGAAATAAATTAATAATTTAAACACACGCCTGCGACGACGAATTGGTACTTGATATGTATTCAAGCTCGCAAATCATAAATGAAATATTAGATTTACGCCACGTAAATGTAAAAAATATACGATGCGCAGGACTCGCGAATATGTACCCGCTTATTAAAAATAATAATAATAATAACTCGCGCCGAACACGCACACCGATGTGTTAAACATGCTGACACACATACTTAAACACATTGAAGCATTCATGGTTCCATTTTTTGTTACTTTAAAATAAGAGAAGCTTAGAGTGAGAAAAATAAACAATCCAAGTGATTCATGGTGAAACAAGAAAATTCGAGCAAATATTGCATAATTATATTATTATTTTTTTTTTTAATTCTTCTGGTTAAGTTGTCATTTGAAACACAACTTCCATAACATATACTTAAAAGAAGGGACATCGCTATTATATTACTTACAATATAATGTTACTATAATGTAATATTATGTTATTATAATGTAATATTTCCTTTAATTTTTTTAACTCCGTTTTTTCTTCATTAACGACAACGAAAGGGGACCTAACACCCTCAGAGGCTATTACCACAAATACATTAAAATTATAAAATGCAAAGGCAATTGTTTCTTTTTTGACGTTTTAAACGTAAAAATTATATTGTCATTGGTTTATATATGCTTACAGAATTACTGATACATATTTATATTGAATCTTATGTGATTTTATAAAAGTAGATCTTTTAATGCATGCACAATAAGTCAAACTGTCCAGATTAGCTTCTCATTGTTTTCAACATGATTGCACTTGGAACTTAAAATCTTTCATAAGATTTTTATAATTTTAGCCAATGAATTCTTAAATGAAAATAATTTCATTAAAATACAGTGTGAACTGTGAGGCATCAATTAAGTAAAACGTGATAGATAAAACAAAATCGAAACCAACAACTTAAACATGATGTAGGATAACTTGCGTTTGTTTAGTGAAAAAAAAAATAATAACTCGTATTTCTGACAAAAATTAATCTAAAAGTAAATATAGACTCATTAATGTATTATTCATATCTCGAGGAGTGTATTCGAGACTACGCTGATTTATGAAAATGTGTAAAAAAATAGACTTCATCAAGCACGTGATAAAGCGGTGCATTATTTGTTTCCTCACCGGGTATATGATATGAATACGAAAAATAGTTTTACTGAGCGTAAATAATTACTCTTTTATTCGAATGGTGCGAAGATACTTTCATCGCTGTTAATTATCACCGATATAATACGTCCATTTCGTCCATCGTTTGTAAGAATTTCTCTATCTTTCTTGCTTTGAAATAAGTGGTTAAAATATATGATGTATTCACCAAAGGTGCTGTTTGATTTTCAAGGAAATTTCACATTTTTTAAAACGATCGAATTTTGTACTGTGAAACTGAAAAGTGTTCAAGTTTACCGGAGCGATTTTATACATTGTTAAGCGTTAATAAAAAGTGCAAATAATGGTTGCTCCGCGTTCTAAAAGAACAATAATACTCGCGATTCATCGCTAGATGGTGTCGCAGAAATTGTTTTACAGTACATAATCCGATCATTCGGTACGAGATGGATCGAATTTTGCAAATAAATTTTTACGTACACTTGGTACTTTATTGTGTGAAGGCGAATTCTAAAAGTTTAGTGAAAAAATCTCCAATCGACTGTAGATAACAGTCCTAGGCATGAATTATTCCATAAATTGGAGTTAAAGCTAAAAATAAAAATATTAATAAGAAGACTCGATGTGCCAATAAAATAAACCGTCGTCTAAGCCAGAAAAAAACGACTGCGAATTAGGAACAAATATACAAATAAATAAATGGAAACACACACACACACACACACACACACACACACACACACACACACACACATACATACAAATGTGCCAAACAAAG
>UCOJ01002349.1:0-12802 GCA_900474305.1 Cecidostiba fungosa
ATATATATATATATATATATATATACACATACACATCCTTATCTAAATATTAAAATAGCATAACTGAATCCAATGTTTGTTAACATACTGAATATCTCTTCTCTCTCTCTCACTCTCGCGCGCGCACTTATTACATAAACATCATGGATAACACAAAGTTATTAATGAAATAATTTTTGTTTATTTGCATAGATATGCTATTTTTTAGTAAAAACTAACATTACATTGAGAGCAATCTTCGATCCACTCACTGGGTATATATATTTTAAAAAAGAATCCCCAGTGTACTTTAAATTACTTTGAGCAGGATAAAGAATAGTCTGATTAAGTTGCATACAAAGAATTTATCTATTATTTGCAGCTTAAAATGATTTTTTTATGCTCAATATTTATGTATTATAATAATCTGAACAATTCAAGTTATATTACAAAAAATGATCGTCATTGTGCTTAGTCTTGATTTCCTTCACCCTGGGAACAGCATAAAAGTGTACTTTATTCATAACTTTGTACCATAGAGTAGCAGTAAAATCTCAAGTCATAGAACAGTGTAAAAATATTGATGTGATTCTACAATACCTAATCAAGGTTGATCATTCAACAATAAACATCATCATTTACAGCACATAATTTCGTTGCAATCATGTAGAATATTATAGAGATTCCTTAAATAGTTTTTTACTACTACTCAAAACTAATTTACAATTAACAAACTTTATTAATTAGAAAAAAAACTTGGAATAAATGAAAAGAAGCAAATAAACTACATCAAAATGATGTAGGTGAAAGCTTAAAGCAAGAATTGATGTGTATACCCAGTCTTAAAACCTCATCGTGTTTATGGACGTTCAATTCAAAGAAATCCGTAAAATAAGACGAAAAATGGGACAAAAAACAGTTATGGTACTACATTAAAACCACACTATTTTATAATCTACAATGCTTATACATAATGATTCACGAACGGATTTTATCCGAGTTAAATTTCTCTTATATATATTGACGCGCGCGCGCGTGTCTGTGTGTGTGTGGTATGTAGACTCGCGTACACATGAATGTTTATTGTAGTAAATTTAAAGATAGTTTTAAATTATAATAATCTAGACTTAGCGTTAGGCTAACTATTTAAAGAGCTTAACATTATATGTACAAGTTAAAGTAAATATTGTAGCTATAATTGTCCAAAATGATTTTCTGCTATCTTGGTTGTTTTTTATTTTAAGATAGAGTTAGTTGCTTCTGCACTGTATTACCTATCCATAGACCTTGCAGGCACAGAACTTTCTACGAGGTCATGCCTATCAAGTGGTGAGCTTACTGGAGCATAGTCAATAGAATAACGCTCGGTATATGTTGGAGTAGCCTCGCCCTGTTCTCTGAATCGATGCTCATCTGAATTCTCGTTATAAAAACTCTGTGTTGCCTCGACATTTTGAAGAGCAACCGATTGACTGGATGTATTTAGATCATGCACTGATGAGTAATAACTTTGACTGGCTTCACCTTCTACTTGTGGATCGTAGTAACTCGGTGAAATTTCATGATTGCTATAACTTGGAGTTGCCTCTTCCTGATTAAAGTAACTACCAGAAGCTTCTGATGTCACATCTGCAGGATTACTTTCGTAGTAACTAGGCGTCGCTTCTTCCTCCGAATTGGACTCCAATTGTGAGTGTGATTGTTTGCACATGTTCTGATAGTAGCTCTCTGTTACCTCCTGATTATGCTGATAGTAACTGGTTGCCTCATTTCTTTCATCCGAGCTGTCGGTAACATAACTTTGAGAACCCCTTTCTTCTATGTTTGCCATGGATATTGGCACCTCATGAGAAGTCGATACATTTTGCTCGATTATGATTTGATCTTCATAACTGGATGTTGGCACTGTATCAACATGTGCAGAACTTGAATCTGGATTCAAATTATATGAGGAGGTCGGAATTTCTGGAACTCCATTATTATGAATGCTGCAGTGCTCTGACTGAACTGATGTGTCTGGTATCGCACTTGATGATGCAATGTTTAACTCTTCACAAGGAGGAATCTCATAGGACGATGTACTGATTGCGCTTTCTTGGTCCTGATCTCTTTCCTGATTTTCTGGCGTTTCAGGCACATAGGATGAGCTTGCAGTTTCGTCCTCATTAAGTCCAGAGTTATTTGTTGATACTGAAGATGTGCCAATGCCATCAACTCCGATATCGTTGGACTGTGATGGTATATTACCTTCTTGGCTTATTTCTGTGTCAGTTTCTAGATTTTCTATGCAACTTTCCAGTTTACCGACTTCGTAACTTTGTGTAGGAAAATTTGGATCATCCATAGTCTCATCCATTGATTCTCTTTCTTTGTTAATTTCAATAATTTCATTAAATGACTGCGTTGGAGCATTTGTATTTATTTCATGAAGAACTTTATAAGATTGTGAAGCTTCATTTGCTTTTGAATCCTCGTAAGATTGAGTTGGAGGATCTTCTATTAAAGCATTGTTATCTACCTCCATAGCTTCATATGTAAGCGATTGTGTAGCTTCTTGACAATTTTCAGATTTTACAGACTGACTAGGAACTTCAGGGACATCATTTGGATCAGATGCAAGTTGCTTATACGACTGAGAGGGAGCCTCTTGACTTGTCTCAATTTTATCATTTTCAAAAATCATTTTACATTCTTCTGCAGTGATACGATTTGGCTCGCTTTTTTGCAAAGAATCAAAAATCTTGCAAGAACTTGTCTTCTCTTCTTCTACTTCCATAGATTTCTGTTCTTCTTCTACAACAATTTCTAAACCACATTTCTCTGTTAATGGAATTATTGATTGAAATTCGCGAGGCAAATCTTGTTTTAAAGTTTCTTCTTTGTATGCTACTGTAGATTCAGTAACATCTAAAGTTCTTTCATCAATTTTATCAGTAACTACAAATTCTTGAACTTCATGTGAAGATTGTACTTTTTTAGGCGATTCTGTTAAAGCTGTGCACATTTCGGCATTTAATTTACTGTCGTTACTCAGAATTTCCGTATTAATTTTATTTGAGCATTCGAAACTTTCAGTTATTACTGCTTCTTCAGAGGTCTCAATAGTAAGAGCAATATTGGGTTGAGATGAAACACTAACATCTCGTGTTTCATTAGGTATTGTTTGTGGTATCTTTAAACTTTCTTCTTGAATGGAAGAACAAGTAGGATCATTTACAGCAGTCTCACTGTTTTCCTGCAATAAATACATAACACAATGAAAATACTGATTTAAGAAATAAGTATGTTTGTAATTTAAATACAATGCTCTTGAAGATTAAAAACAAAGAAAATTATGATTTTTATACCTGTAATGAATCATTTCCTGTAAGATCCTGTATGAGTTCCTCAGAGGTTTTAGTGACAAAGTTCTTTAAATTATCTTCTGTGACAACAGAAGCATTTGTAGAATCAAATCCATTATTGGCATTAAAACTATCATCTATCAGTGGCATTGATGCTGTAATTTGACTTTGTTTATTACCAAAATCATTTCCAGGTATAGAAATAGAATAATGCGCATGAGAAACAAATTTAGATTCTGTTTCCATAGTTGATGATGCCACTCTCATGTCAATTATCTTTTTCTCTACAGAAATATCTGAAGTTTTTTCAATTGTCGATGCAGAGTTATCAGCTATTGATAATGGTACTTTTGAACTTGGGAGCATTGCAGTTGTTGAAGAAACTGATGTTAGCTCTGACTGAGGAGATAAGCTACTTGGAACTTCTAATGGCGTCATTATGGGCTGGTTTAATGTTAAAGAAGTTTCAAGCACCGAAGGTGAAGATATGGGTTCTGTAGGTGGTATTATTGTTGACTGCAATATTGTCTGATTTATCAAGCTTGTTTGAGTAAAATTATTCATAGTAGTTGCTCCTGTAGTTTCAGCTACTCCGATATCATTTTGAAAATCTGTATTAGCTAAAGCAGCTGCTAAGATATCTTGATTAGTTGTTGAAGTTGACTGTTGAATTTCAGAAGATGGTAAAGTTTGCGTTACTACAGCTGGTGTTAACTCTGACGAAGTTGTTGGTTGAAAATTAGATAATGAACTGTTATCGATTTGCAAAACAATATTATCCATATTTCCTGATTCTCCCAATGAACTTGAATCAATATAGATAGTTCTGCTTCCATCAATAGTTGACGTTCCATCCAGCGACACTAATGCATTGTTGTCCAATGGAATAATATGTCCCTGGCCCTGTTCATCAACAGTAAACAAAACAATCGACTGAGTACCATCGCTATTCTCTGTAGGCAATGCCACTATTTGAGCTTGTGAAGGAATTTTTGGAACATCTATCTTTTCAGTTTCACTAACTGGAACAGTTAGAGTACTGGGCACTACTACTGTTTGCTCAGATATTTCTTTCTTTGGTACTTTTTCATGGTTACATGGTTCCAAAGGTGGAATGGTAATAGATAGCGAGGCACTCAAATTTGATGACATAGATGTTGTTGCAGTAGGAGTATTAGAAATTTTCTTTTGCAAATTTTTCGTTACAACTTTTGCAGATTTCATTACTGGGATAGATACAATGTTCTTTTCTTGCTCTATTTTCGAATTAAGTGACAAAGTTTCCTTATCAACATATTGTTTATGCTGTACATTTTCTACGATTTTATCTTTAACTACCTTAGTTGGTAGTTTTATCATTCGACTGATAGTTTTTGGACTGCTAATTTTTTGTTCAGGACTTGAGGATACAACTTTATATTTCTGTTGCACTCCTGATGATGGTAATACTGTTGCAACTGTTGCTTGTTTATGAACAATTTGCTTAATGCTTTTTTGTGTAGGTGCCACAGCTTTTATATCTGCATTTTGTGATACCACCATATTAGAACTTTGTGTTTGTGTTGAAGAAATCTGAACTTTAGGACTTTTTTGAGTTTCAATTAATTGTACTTTACGTTGAATAGTTGTACACTGTTGCTTACTTCCTTTTATGTTTTTCGCAGCAAGAGCTTTGACTTGTGATCCAGTTATGGGTGTTAAAATAGTTCCTTTAGAAACAATCCCTTGTGAATTTAAAATTGTCTTTCCAGAAAGTGTTTGAGTGATTGGATTTAAAATATGTTTAGATGTACTACTACTTTGTGAAGGAAAACCTTTAGCAACAAGTGTTTTTGATGAAATAAAAGTTTTTCCCCCAATAGTTGAAGCACTTATAGGTGTAAATATACCTTCTTTTGTAATTATACCCTGGGGCACATTACTGAGTGCTGTAGACTTTGTAATTGTTCCAGGTATTTGAGTCAGAACACTTTTTGATGCTATTAATTGTTGATGGCTTGCAATTTTCTGGCCAGTTAATTTGGTACTAGTTGAAGAATTATTAAATTCTCCACTTTTAGATGTTAAAACAGCTTTTGAGCCAACTAAACCTTGTGGGCTAGCTGACGTAAGCATTTGCTGACCTTGTTTAGTGGCAACAATTCTTTGCACCTTTTTATTTGTCAAAGCTTTTGAAATAGAGTTTAAAGGAAGAACTTTTTGACCACTTTGACCAGATTGAGGTGATGTGAGAATTACGACCTTACTTCCTTGCTGTACAATTTGAGCATTCCCAGAACCCTTACTTGTAGGAATCGCTGCTTTTTGATGCACGCTATATGTCTGCTGATTACCTGATGTCTGAACAATCACATTTTTTCCTGGCGTTTTTTGGTTGCCTAATGTTGTTTTTAAAGCTTGTGCATTTACCTTGTAACCTCCTTTATATGTGGCTGACGCAAGAGGTGGTACAACATTTTTAATGCTTGTGATTGTAGGTTTTGCTTTGTTCTTACTTTTTAAAATTGTAGGTGTACCACTTTTCCTTTTCAAATTAATGTCATTTAATTCCACTGGTGACTCAAATGATTGATTAGAACCGACTATTTGCTTTGTTGGTGTCATTAATGTTGTTGATAACGAGCTTGTGATTGGACTTGTTGGTAAAACAGATGATATCACGACAGGCATTTGCTCAATACTTTCGGGAGTCAAGACATCTTCGCTTAGAACAAAAGGCATAGAATTAATATCTAATTCCATATCAACCAGACTTTGTGAACTTTGTTGAATAAATTTTTCACTGGATGGTACTTTTAAAAGCGGTTGTGATACATTAGCTATTGTTTCATTACTTGTGTCATTTTTTGATGAACCATCTTCTGCTTTTAATGTCTTTAAAATTTTTTTCGCTGCAAGGCTTTGACTACTAGTTAAAGGTGGTTTGTTTTTATTATTTGATATTACAGTCTCCATTTTCATCACTTTTGTGTTGGAAGAACTTTTTAAGTCACTCAGCTTTATGCTATCACTTTCTAATTTATGTTTTCTAAATTTCGCAGTATGTTTCTCCGTTAATTTTGTCTTTAGTATCATAGGTTCTTTTAGTGCCACATTTTCTATAATTCTTGGTTTTTCTCGTTTTTTCACTGGTACAGTAACTTTAATTTCTGACATGGGTACTGGTGATGCTGTTGAATTAAGCAATTCCATCGTTTTATTAGTTGATAAACTTTCTGCTGGTAGCAGAGGACTACTTTTCTCAATATCCAATAAAGCATTTGAAAATTCAATAGCACTTTCATCATTTGTTAATGGAAGGGCTTGATTAGACTCCATATCCAATAAATCATTTGACAATTGAATAGCACTTTTATCATTTATTAATGGAAGAACTTGTTGATTAGACATTACTTCCATTTCTTCATCATCTGCTACAACAACTTCAATACTATCAAAGTTATCTACTGTAGGATAATTAGTGACATCTGGTTCTTGTGTTGACTTTTTAGAGTCTAAATCTAATTTAATTTCATCAGTTGTACTACTTGAATCAAATTTATTCATTTCTGATAAGCCACTATCATCACTTTTAATTACTTTTATTGGACACTCTATTTGTACAGTTTTAATTACCGAATCCTCAACTTTTGAAATTACTGCAGATGGGCATTTTTCCGGTTGGTTAATTTTAATTGGATTTTCTGATTTGTCAGTTTTTTCTACCATAATTTTTTCATAAAAAATGTCAAGATTTTTTTCTGGTGCATCTGTATTTGTTTTTTCTTGTGAAAGTGGAATTTCATTTGAAGCTTCAGTGCAAGAATTTTTTTGTGAATCTTTAAAGTCTAAGTTGATTTATTTACTGGATCAAGTGAACCTATACTGAAACTATTGTCACTCGAATCAATTAAAGAAAATTCAAATTTTTTGATTTGTGATTTTTTAGGAGGTAACAATTCAACATCATTATTTAGCTGCTCTTCATTTATGTCATTTTCTACTATTTTTGACTGTTCCTTCAAATTATTGTAATTACCTGTAAAAATATTGAATTTATCATTTTTATTAACATGTATTAAATTTTGGTTATTTACTACTATATCATCTTTACTTGGTTTTGAAGCATTTTTTGTTTCCAAAGCTATTTCTACACAAGTTGCATGTTCTTTAATTTCTGAGTTATGTTTCTTTATACTTTCCAAACTTTCAGGTTTGATTATGGTTTTATCATTAAACTTTGAAGGAGAGTTTAAGTGTTCAATGTTATCATCTGCTAGCCCATCATCGTTATTTTTAGACTCTCTTGTCCATTTTGCTTTTGTTATCGTTTTTTCTGGTTTATCGTCACTTTCTGACAGACTATCATCAGTTTTGAATGATCGTTGTTCAAAGCTTTGTAAATAAAGTGACGATTGACGCTTTGTATTTGGTTTTTGTACTCTGCCACTATAAGAACGATCTGAATCTGATTCAGATGTTTTCCCATCAAATTCGCCTACATCTACTTTTTCCATTTTCGAATATTCATTATCCATTGAAATTCCTTCAGAACTTGTCAATTTTGTTTTCGGGCGCCCACGTCTTTTTTTAGTGCAGAAGTTTAAATTATCTTCATTTTGACCATCGCTTACACTATTTTGGCATAAATCTTGTGAAATGCATTTGATATTTGAGGTATTCTCAAAATTGGCATCATCTCTGCTTTCAAAAATAAAATCATCCGAAGAAGTAGATTTCTTTCTTACATTAGCTGTTGAAATATCAGAT
Organism: Cecidostiba fungosa; assembly: GCA_900474305.1. Classification (NCBI taxonomy): domain Eukaryota; kingdom Metazoa; phylum Arthropoda; class Insecta; order Hymenoptera; family Pteromalidae; genus Cecidostiba; species Cecidostiba fungosa. The sequence continues at coordinate 8,073 of UCOJ01002349.1, forward strand.
ATCATTTCATGATCTTTTGTTAAACACGAAATTTGTTGAGTTTCAGGCTCTGTAACATTACAAGTTAATAAATAAGTCCTGTGCATATGAAACTTACTGGAAGATGTCAGATGTATCGAGAATGCTAAAGTCAAAATAATTAATCCATTTATGATGGATGTTTATGGAAAGTGTATTCAGTTTTTCATTTATTCAAAATAGATACTTAATAATTGATAAAATATCAACTTTTATGAGATATTAAAAACAAACCATTTAAAATATTCAAAATATAAATAATATTTCTAATAATTTATTAATATAATTGTTATTAAAACAGTAGTGTTAGTAAAAAAATAAGCAGTCAACATTTCATACAAAATTTTATCATTTGTCAAAATTGTGAAAACAAAAATGAAGTTTATTTTTAAAATTTTGCTTTAACATTTTAATTGCTTTGGTTTTTTAAACGCATTCATTTTGAAATAAATAATTTCAATTTATATATATTTATTATTTATGTACAACACTGTAAATAGTCCATTGAAGAATTACAACATAGAATTGAAGAAAATATATTATTCCAGGAATAGAATCTAGTACTTCACTCATACTAATATAATATTTATTTAACTTTAAGGTGGGTAATTCTACAAGAGGATTTTCAGTGTATGTATACACAAAAAAATATTATTTAAATTTTATTTTTGTTTACCTTTCATTTCACTTCTAACAGATATTTCACCTTCAATATTACTATGGTCATTAGGTGCAGCAATATCGTCACATTGAAAATCTAGTTTTTCATCAAATTTTGTATTTTTTGCCTCTATTTTGACATCTTTATTTTCGTCTTCTTTATGTTCTTCAAAAATTTCTACAATTTCCACTTGAGTCTCACAAATTTCTATACAATTATCAAATTTTTTTTCATCTGCTTTTACTTTGTCTTCATTATTTTCTTCAGTTTCATTATTTTCATTATCTTTAGTACTAAGCATTTCTTTATCTAAATCTTCTGTGCAGCTTTCTTTTGCTCCTTTTATCATATTTAATTTAGCATTTTCATCATTTTTTATATCCTTCTCTGTATCACTCTTTAAAGCTTGGCTCATCTCAAACTCTTTTATAATTTCTTTTTTAATAGACATATTTTTACTGCCTAGACCCCGAGTCATCTTCCTCACAGACGATATACTTGGCTCAGGAACATCATCTTCTTCAAAATCAAAGCAGGATAATCGAGAATTTTTTTCATCATTTTCTGTTGGAAATTTTTGAACAGGAGGCTTTTTTACTTGAAAACTATCTCTGTTTCTTTTAGGTGATAATGGCATATCTAGTTTTTCTAAATAATTTTCATCATTCTCCAATTTTTCAGAATTTTTAGAGACATCTTTTAATGTAGATATCTTAGCAAAACTATCAGTTGATTGCAGTAATTTATTTGATTCTTGTAAAAGATCACTGTTATCAGTATTATCTTTACTAGAATCTTCTGTAAAAATATCTGTATTTTCTGTACTCTCTATACTTAGCTGATCTTTGATCAATGGGTCTGTAGAATTTGTATCAATGGATTTCCTGAAATCCGATGATTCATCTTCATCAGAGTCTACATTCCAATCAGCAAGTAACTTTTCTCGTAGTTCAGGATCCGACTTCTTCTTTTTACTTGGTTTTTCAATTTGTTTAAAATGCTTTCTTTTAACAGAAGATTCAACTTTAGTTTCACTTTTACTCTTACTAGGCACCGATTTTTTAACATATTTTCTTTTAGGAAAATCTGAAATTGTTTGTCTTGACCTTGGCTGTACATTGGTTTTTACTTTTGATTTAATTGTGGCTGCAGTTTCATTGTTTAGCCTATGACTCTTTAAATGACAAATTATAACGTTCACACGAGTAGCTGTAAACCCACATATTTGACAAGGGAAAATACTCCCTGAAGAACTAGTAGTAGGTGTTGATGGGTTATGTTTAGGTTGTTGTCGTATACGAATTTCATGGTCATTCTCTTGCAAAAATCTAGGATGAGTAACTCTTCTCCTAATGTCACTATGAATTTGTTTCATTGAATCATCACGAGTGCGTTTTCTTTTGGAGATTTTCTTATCTCCGAACAAACCAGATATATCAGGTTTCTGCTCTGGATTGAATTTTTCGCTTGACAAAATATTTGGATTTCCATCGGTTAATGTTTCAGCTGTTTGAACATCTTGGGGGAATTTGTCCATGTAATTTGAGCCATCTTTGCTTTTAGCTCTATACTTGTCTGAATAAAAAAAATTGAATTTTTAATTATAAATATAGAATTTTTAGTACGTAGAGTTAAATAAAAAAACCCTTTGTTAATCAATTTTTGCTTACCTAATCCTTTCTTTATAAAATCATCTTTCTGGGTACAATTATATTTGTAAATCTGCTGATAATTTTTGACAAATTGACTAAAATGTAAAATTGAAAAATTAGTTTAGTACTTAGCATACAGATCATTGATGATGATGTTGGAGTTACTCACAAAGATTCTTCTTGAAAAAATTTGACAGCAGCTATGAGTGGTTTATTTTCAAATTCCAATTGAACGTCTTCAGGTAGTTTTTCAAAGCCAACGACTTGGCCTGGCCACCACGATGATCCTAACTTTACCCAGACAACATCTCCATCCAAATAATGAATCTCTGTTTGCTCACACATTTTGACTAGGTATATAAGGATTGTTACGTTGTAGCTTTTGTTGGCTTAACCTATAAATCGAAAAATGGAGATCAGGAGCAATAAGTGAAAGAAATAAAAGAAAAACGTTAGAAAAAAGGCAAGAGGAGGCTTAAAAAAAATTATTTAGGTAAGTATCGACTTTAATGGTCAAGTAAGTCAAAGTTATTTAAGTATACATGCATTCTGATCTCACGTCAGAATTCGTTGGCGCGGAATCATCGTCAAGCCGAACAAAATAAATATGGAGGAATGGGACTTGCCAGAAGCCTTAACTACATGTACGCATGCAATGTAAGTATGTAAGTATAAAGGGGCGAAATAGGAATTAAACGGACCAGCAATGAACAAAGACTGTTTTACGACTATGGCGATTTAGCGAGAACGATAAGACGAAAAATAGACGGACACAAGGCACAGTCGCTTAGTATATATAGGTATAAGTATACGTGTTACGCGTCGTCGTCTTGTCGACGTTGCTCCTATGCAGTATATGTAGTCTCAATACTAAGCTATACTCCCTCCCTCCACCCACCAATTTGTCTTTCCCTTATACATGAATATAGCACATACCTACCTACGTGCCTATGCAAAACTACACCTAATAATATATTATACAGCCACATTTACCTCTATGTATGTAGCTAATAACGAATGTGCTTCTATATAGTGCTTATCTTATACCTATCCTTTTGCACCTATAACAAGTTCGCGCGCGTTGCAACGATAATAAGTCTCTCTGCTAGCCTCTTCGATAATCCGACTTTCGGATTTCCTGACTCCACCGTGCATTGACGCTGCATCGCAATAAACTGAAACTCAACGCGCAGCTTCTTCTCACTTTTCTTATTTCTATACTATATATTTTTGCTGTTATCGCCGCCGCCGCCACCAACGACTAACGAACAAACCAACCGACTTCGACATGGCCAATTGGCGGATCGGCCACGGCCACACAGACCATAACGGCAGCACTTGCGACAAACTACTCGCGGCTTGGCGGGCTAAAGTTGACCACATAAAATAATAAACTCAGAAAACAAAGTACATGGCTTGAAGCCGATAACTCTTCAAGGAAGAAAAAAAAATGAAAAAACGTTCGGTAGATATTCGGGTACAGTAAGTATATATTATGTTATGCCATCGTAATTTCAACTCGTGAACATTTTAACTCCCACAACCTGCAACTCCTAACAAGCGTTCTACGACACAAACACAAATACACACACACACACACACACACACACACACACACACATACATACATATATACACACAATGTATACCAACATACGGTACGGTATAGTAGTAGAGTACGTAGTACCTATACCGTATTATACGTGCTAGTTTGCTAGTTCTCGTTATTACACTTATACAACAATATACACTAGTATTTAAGTATACATATACACACGGCTACACGTACAACATACTAATACAAACCACATATACAGCTTAGCGAATACGGCCCCTGAGCCCTGAGCTATACCGACACCGTCGCTAACTCGTCGTTACACCCCCCCCCTCCACCTCCGCCCAACACACACACACACACACACACACACACACACACACACACACACACACACACATACACACACACATACGAACACACCAACAATCACGTAAAGAAAAAGCAAAGGAATGCTAGTATATGCTGCGCTATAGATTCTATTTAAAGTAGAATGCAAGCAGTAAAAGCTCGAGTGAAATAATAGAGATGTCTCGGCATGGCTCTGAACGTGGACAAGTTGGGTTAATAAGCACTTAACACTACTTACCTATTCTTAGTTTTGAAATAACTAATAGCTGTTCGCTCTATTCATGATTTATCATCGGCCCTTTTTAGCTTTGCGACCATTATTTTGCTCTTTACCCCTCTAGTTAGAAGATACGAAGAACTTTGGCTTTGACCGCCAGTGCAGTGCGCGATAGGCATTGGATAACTATTCTATAGAAGGCAGACTGGTAATGCGACAACGTGAACGCGAGATTTGAGAGCGTCCGCGCATATATATATATATATATATATATAT
>UCOJ01002350.1:0-12751 GCA_900474305.1 Cecidostiba fungosa
GGGTCCACTTCAAGGATGCCAGCACATTCGGCGAAAGCGGTGGTAGACTTAGGTTCTTCTTCGTCATCCCACGAGGGGTACCACTCACGTTCGTGAACGCGCCACATTCTCTTCCCTTCCCTATTATCAACATCCCATTGAATGCAGAAATCCTGACCCAGTACTACATCATTCTCGCATTTACCGGTTGCTCATGCTGATAATTTTCCGGGAAATCCATCTACTTCTAACATCAAATCGAGATATCCTTCTAATTTAGTCACTTCGCCAAACACACTCTTCAATATGGTGTTTACTGGTTTCAAACGGTCTCTAAATTTATTGGTCACTCTAGGTCCTACTACAGATACCATGGCACCTGGGTCTAATAATGCTCGATACGTTTCGTCTCCTAGGTTCAACTTGAGCATTATCCGATTGTCGGGATACATCACAACTACTTCTTCACGGAGTGGGTCATCATCCAAGTCTCTCACGATTTCCTCCCCCCCCCCGCCAAGGCCAGGCGTCACGTTTGCGTCATCCGTTCCACCACCGCCACCAAGGTTGGTGGTAATTTTTGTCGGTTCCGGAAGAGATGGTGCTGCAGAAACATTGTTACCAAACACTTCTATAGGAACAGCTGTTTTGGGGCGAGAATTTAGTCTCTTTGCCTGACTAATTTCTTCTCTAGCCCAAGGATGAAAGGTTTGAAGATATAGTGAACTCCTGTAACTGGTACTTGAGAAACTGTCTGGACTAAATGAGACTCTGTCATGAGGCTGGGCTAGTTTCAGGTGGTCCCACTCTTGGATCTCCAACTCCTTGGCCCTGTCTCTGACCCTCTGCAGCAGGTTATCTATGCACTCTTGCGAATAGTCCGCCAGCAGTGGTTGAGAACTCACTATCTCGTCAACTCGATTCTCCACCACATAAAGTGTCTCGGGTCGCTTCTCTTTTCATACCAACGAGCCTCTCTTCGACTCTTCGGCCGTTATCTCGTTGCAGCTGCCCGTAAACTCTTTATCCACTAATTTAATTTCTACTCTCTTTGGGGTAAACTCTACACTCACAGACTCTTCGCTGTCACTACTACTTAATATTATCGACTCTCTAGTCGCATTTACTCTATTTGCTCTATTTAACACTCTTACATCTAACTCTCTCTTTTGATTACTCTCTAATGCTACATCGCTGTTCGTTACTCTTACATCTAATTCTCTCTCTTGGTCGCTGACTAATGTTAAGTCTCCATTTGTTACTCTTACGTCTGACTCTCTCTTCTGGTCGCTCGCTAATGCTTCATCATTGTACTCAACGATCTCTCTTGCACATCCAGACGTGCCAGGCTCTTTGACTAACGGAGTCGCTGGTGTTTCCACGGCTAGTTCGTCAGTGGTCGTGAGCATCCTCGTTCTCACCCTTGTGCGGTCCACATGTTGGTTTGTTGGGTGGTTTGGGAGGAAGGCGGACCGCTCATCCCTCCCTGGAAGCCGTTTCCCGTCGGTGGATCGGGTTGTACGTTCTGTGGAACTCCCTTCACTCTATTTGGACATTGGTTTGCGTAGTGTCCGCGAGTCCTACACACATAGCACACTCGTTCTGGACAGTCGCTAGCTCGATGTCCCACTCCTTGACACGTATAGCAAGCGCCGAAATTTTCTACAGGCGACCTCGGATGCCTTGGGCCTCTCCTGCCTCCTTGGAATCCATTGGATGGTTGAGTATTCTGGGTTTGAAAGTTTTGTGCTACTCCATTCATTGAAAGTGCTGAGTTAACCCCATAATTACACCATCCCCAGTTTCCGGGCCACGGGAACTGTTGGTTATTCATTTGCATTCCTGACTGCTGCTAACTCGGTTGAAAGACCGGTTGTTGAGGATTAAATGGAGTAGTAGGAGGTTGAGGACCTTGTGGCGGCGGATTGGGCTTGGTAATCACATTACCTTTAACGCCCTTACTATCTTGAACCGCCGCAACAGTCGAGGTCTTCTTGTTATTCTTACGCTTATCCTCTTTTTCTTCTTTGTCGTGGTCTCTTTACAATTTTTATTGCTATCTGTTTCTGGGTTAAGGTCACTCGAGTCGCTCTCAAAGCTGAATTCTTCCTTGACTGCTGCTATCTTCGACGTTCCCGATGGTGTATAAGCAGCGTTAGGGATATTCATCTTCTCTCGTGAAGGAGGTGGTATATACCTCTCGTCTAGACGCTTCTCTTTTTCCCATATCCCTCCGAGTTTCTCCAATTCTGCGAGTCTTGACTTTTTTACCAGCCATAAAGTGTCGATAATCACTGCGGAGACCTCGATATGCTAGCTTTGCTGTTCCCTTTGGGAGGGTGGTGATTTCAAGTGTCGCACTATAATTTTAAAGCATGATAAGTATTGAGTGACCTTTTCACCTTTGCCTTGCGTTCTTCTACGTAGGTCATCCCAGGTATCTTTGTAGTTACCCTTACTCGCTAGAAATGCTTGCTTGAAACTTCGCCAGTCACGAAAATCTCGACGCGTAGACTCAAACCATTCTGCGGCATCCTTCGTCAGAATGCAGGGCAACGCTCGCAACAATCCCTGATCAGACATGTTGGAGTCAAGTTTGCAGTCACGCAAGCGTCTTAGGAAGCCTGCAGCGTCTCTCGAGTCACCAGAGAACTTCAGGTTCCAATTCTGGAACGCTTTAATGTTCTTAAATCCCGATTCTTTCGACTTTTCCTTGCGCTTCAATTTCTTCTTTCTCTCACGGTCTTCGCATTCACTACTGTCGGGGTCAGAAGAATCTGTGCTGTCGTTACTCGAATCACTACTACTGGTTTGGTCACCGTCCGATTCGCTACTGGAACTTCTTTCTCTATTCTTCTTCTTGAGTCTCCTAGTTTTAATACCACTCTTAGATCTCTAATCGATTTGAGGTTGCTTAGGGTCGTTAGGTGAATTCGGCAGGTCACTCGACTCTCCGTTTCTCTCATATGTCATGCCTTGAGCACCTCTGCGTGGGGCTCTCGCTTTCTCGTCATCACGTGACGTTGAGCGGTGCTCTCTCTCACACCCATGCTCTCGCGCGGCTTGTGCGTTGTCTTACTCCCTCTCGTGCGGTCAGCAGCCTTGATTTAGATTCTTTCTCCTCTCCTCCTCAATAACAGAGAATTCGTTTCCGAATTATTAACTATTTCTTTATCTACGAAAATCAGCCTCGGTGACACGAGTATATTTTTCGGGACTTGTTGTCTTGCCGCAGCGTTTAAGTTTATCTTGGCTTAACATCTACTATGCTACTATTGTGGCGCGATATTCACGTCACAGCTTTAAGAGCGAGAGGGCCTTTTGTACCTCATGTTTCTCTATTACTCATTTTCTGTTCACAATATGCACTCTATTCAATTCTATGGATTTTATTATTACATTAGTAAACAGTGTCATGTATATTATACACTAACTGACTGTGGATTATACCCTATACTTACAATCATGTACATATACTATTGATTATTACATATACTACAAATAGATTTTTCGATAATTTTATTAAAGTTGCACCTGGTAATATATGACAATTTATATAAAAATTTATGTTTTTATTTCAGATTTCTGGACAAAAATCACTGTCTTACGTTACAAATAATATATATAAACTGGATAATTTTGAAGATACATCACCATATCCGTCGATAGAAAAACAATGTAAAGAATTATCTAAAAGAGCATCTTATTTGAATTCACCAATTCCTATTTTTACATCAGATAGTAATTGGCCATTACTGACAGTTTCTAAAGGCTTTTTTGATGGCACTATTTGCTCTAAAAATATGAATCAGTTAAGTTCTTCATTGGCAGTAGAAGAAAATAATTCAATTGCTGAAGGTTGGGAAAGTGACGAAGATGATTCAAATATCAACAACGAAAATATAATGAATAATGAATTAAAAAGTAAATTTAATGATATTCAAGGAGAGACACTGGGTTGGGATGTTGAAGACGTTGATTTACCTATAGAATTAGAAACGAGCAATATTTCAGAATCAGATGAAAATTACTTTTCACCTCCTGTTAAAGGAATACCATTAACTAACAATTGGGTTAATGATTCTCGATTAGCAATCGATCATATTTTAGCTGGCTCTTATGAGTCAGCATTTCGATTATTAAATGAACAAATAGGAATTGTGAAATTTGAACGATATAAATCATTATTTATGAATATATATTCATGTTCACGAACATCCTTAAGCTTATTTCCAAGTGTTCCATCATTACACAATTATCATTTACGAAATTGGAAAGAGACTAATCTTAAATCTTCCTTTCCAGCTATGGTTTTAAAGCTTCCTAATCTTATTCAAAGTTTGCAAATAAGTTATCAGTTAACAACATCAGGGAAGTTCGTAGAAGCCATTGAAAAAATGCAAACTTTACTGTTTACAATACCTCTTTTAATTGTGGATTCAAGGCAAGATATAGCTGAAGCACAACAATTAATCCATATATGTCGTGAATACATATTAGGTTTAAAAATGGAGATCGAAAGAAAAAATCAACCTAAAAGTAATTTATCTGAGCAAAAGAGAATTTGTGAAATGATTGCCTACTTTACACATTGTAACTTACAACCGATTCATCAAATTTTAACGCTAAGGACAGCTGTCAATACTTTTTTCAAATTTAAGAACTACAAAACAGCAAGATCGTTTGCAAAAAGATTATTAGAACTTGGACCAAAGCCTGAAGTTGCTCAACAAGTTAGAAAAATTTTGCAGGAAAGTTAAATTTATTCCATATTACTACGTTATGCAATAAGGGGAGAAAATAAGCTATTTCTAGCGAGGGTGTGGTGTGCAGCACAAGTCAGAGTCGATGGCGCCGACGGCACCCGAGACATAGACAAGTGCTGAGGATATCTCACGCAAGTCTGAAATACTTTTTCTTCCCATCTTAGTTTTTTCAACAAGGGCAGGAAAGGCCCGTTTTTACGCCCGAAATTGGGAGAGGGAAATGTACATTTTGAGTTGTGCACATCACAATTATAAATGAAAAAAAAACATTCATTTCTCACTTGTAAACAGGTGAAAACTGAAATATTTCATTTCTAACCTGTTAACAGGTGAGAAATGCTTAATTTCTCACCTGTTTACAGGTGTAAAATAAATATTTCTCAACACTTTTGAAAAACTCGCTCGAAATGTTTAATTTTCTCTCCCAATTTCATGCATATGATGAGAAAAGTTTATTAGATTTACATAATTAGTTAACTTATTAAATTTTTTTTATAGGTGTGTGATAATAATCCATCAGATGAACATTCTTTGGAATATGATGAACATAATCCATTTACAATTTGTGCATACTCATTTAAACCTATATATAAAGGAAAGCCCGAACTGAAATGTCCATTTTGTCATGCTAGTTATCAAACACAATTCGACAAGTACATTTGCAATATTTGTGAAGTTGCACAAATTAATAAGGACTGCAGTGGGTTGAAAATAAGTATTTTACAAATGCGGTAAATAATTAAATTTGCTGATACAAATTCTTGTCATTCCAATGTAATAAGGCTATACATTAAAATTGTATGTTTTTATTTTCTATTTTACTTGCATAAGAATAATTGTAATTCTTTGTTTAATATGACTCAATCCTTAATTCCACTTTGGTTAACTGCGAATGTGCGTGCGTGTATGTATGTGTGTCGGTATGAGTTTGTGTGTATTGGCGCGAGTATTTTTGCAGCCGATGCACAGTGCATCAGGATTTTAAAAAAGTGATCACGGATTAACTTCAATCGAGAAAACCATTAAAAAAATAAGATAATACCAGCGTCCTCCTTTAAACATCTAATTTCCGGATCCATTTGCCCCAAAATCCGCAACCATTGTTACTGCTATATGTGAAGGTCGATGGTTTTTTTTTTCACGTGGAGAACTAATCTCAGTGGGGAAGCGAAAGTATCGGGGCAGCGAATGAATACAATAGATTACTGATAAATGCGTATGTTTATTAATCGTATTTCACATTGAATGTATAACAGTGCGAGAGAAATGTGTTTTAAGTTTAACTTTTACACTAGCAAGAAATCGCTCGCTCGCGATTGACACACTTTGTTAACAATATTTTTAAGTAATAAGTAATGATTGAAACATAATATAAAAATTGTTAATCATAAATATAAATGAAATAATATAATTTTTATGTATTGTATGTATGCTTCAATTATATAAACATATGCAATCAAGTATTTATCGCTTGTCGACCCTAGCGGAAATTATAAATATGAAAAATTGTAATAAATTGTGTGCAAACGTGAAACACTGTAACGTAAATGTGTACAATTGTAAAAAACTAAAAAAAAACGTTAAGTTTTGGAATAATAAGAAAAATTAATTTACAGAATATATTACACTTTATTTCACGTTGTTGCACATTTATAAAAACATTTTTCACGATTTTTCACGGTTTTACACAATTTTTTTGTGACTGATAAAAAATTAAAATAAAAAAAGTGACCTGAGATACGATCGAACTCGGATCTCCGGCATGCCAATCAAGCGTCTAACCGCCTGAGCTAATATCTTATACATTTGTAAGATATATGTCTTTCTTATAAGGAGTACCTTATATAAGTTTTGAAATGAATAAAATATTCTGAAGTCTCACAAACTTAAAATCAATTGTTGATATTTATGGAAAATAAATATATATATAGCAATACATATAATGTTTAAACTTATACGAGGCAAAATTGTGTAAAAGGATTCTAATTGTTCCCAAGAATAATGTATGTAAAATGTGAAATAATGTGTACGATTATAAAGAAATGTAAAATACTGCTTATAAATGTTATAATGAAAAAGTACTTTTTTTGCTAAAAACTTAAATGTGTAAAAATGTGAATGAATGTGAAAAATGTGAAAAAGTATGACCATAAAATTTTAATTTTTTACATTCTTTCACATTTCGACGCGGTTTTTCACAGTTTTACACATTTTTCATTTCCACTAAGGTATTAAATGAATATTTTACATTATCGTTTTATTTCATTGTGAAGTGCATGGTTGCATGGGCTGTGGCAGTGAGTCTATCTCGTCCCGGGATCCCGCGCGTGCGTAGATGCCCGCTTTGCTACTGCGCGCTCATTGGCTCTCCGCGCTCGCGCGCTATTCAAACGAGATGGAAGGCGGAACTCTCTGAGAACCGATGTTACAGAGGCTGGGGTTCGAATCTCGTCAGGGAAATTTTTTTTTCTTTTGTTCATAAAAGAGACGAGCGAAAGTGATGATTCCATCTAAAACAAAAATGCTTAACCCCACCTACCCCACGCACTGCGATTTTTAATGAGAGAATACTTGTAAAAAAAAAATTACGTCGGCACATCGGAGGAAGGCGAACGAAAGCGAGAATTAAATCTAAAACAAAAATGCTTAAGCCCACCTACCCCACGCACCGCAATTTTTTAAGTGAGAAAAGAAATACTCGGTACATCGGAGGTAGTAAAAGAAAGCGAGAATTAAATCCAAAACCAAAATGCTAAAACCCACCAACCCCACGCACCGTAGTTTTAATGAGAAAAAAATACTCGGCACGAGCGACTACTAAATTTGAAACCGAAACACCTAAACCTAGCTAAACCACGTGCCTCGATTTTTAATGAAAGAATATTTGTTTATAAAGTATGTCGGCACATTGGTAGAAGGCTAGCAAATGCGATGATTAAATCGAAAACAAAAATCTCTTAACCCAGCTACCCCACGCGCCTAGACATTTATAGGAGAATGTTTATTCAAAAATACCTCGGCACATCGTAGGAAGGTAAGCGATACGAGGATTAAATGTAAAACCAATAGCGCTTAACCAGCTACCCCACACGCTGCGATTTTTGATCAGAGAATGTTTATATTTAAAAGATATCTCGGCACGTCGGAGGATAACGAGCAAAAGCGAGGTATAAAATATATATTGTATATACGGCGATATAGAATTTTATTAATTTAATACGCATGCTACATTATTTAATAATTTTATAATACATACCTTTTTTTGACAGGTTTCCGCACAAACCTGGGGGTACTGTCGCATGCGCGTTGCTTTTTGGTTTATATAAATTATCATACTTGTTTATATTTTTTATGTATATTATTGCATACCACCCTACAACATGATACGTTGATATACAATATTTTAAATAAATATATACAACTACGTAATTTATAAACGTGGAAGCTTCGCCTAGAGCCATAGGTTACCACGTGGAGCGCCGCCTTTCCTCCATGCTCCTACCTACTTGCCTCCAAACTGCACGTATAAATTCTCAATAAGATCAATGTTTCTAGCAATTTACTAACTCATTAAGGTTTCATTCTATTATAAAACTTTGATGTTTAGTATATTGACCAAAAATTGCAATCAAAATGAGCTTTTATGCGCCCAGCGTCCTCCGAGTGGGGCGTGAGAGACTCCTACAAATCTCCTACTAATATTCGTCAACGTGTAAATGTAAACAAATAAAAGTACGAGATAAGTAGCAGTCTCTTCAAGCCCGATGTAAACTCGACTGAAGGGTGTTTTATAAGTTAATAAATCTAACAGTTCAGTAATAAATCTACATTCAATTGTAAAAAAAAACTTATAAAATTTCGTTCAGTCGAATTTACATAAAATAATCACGTAAATACGAAATTCAAATATTATACATTAAAGTACCATGTCATACATCAACGTATAATAGCTAAACCATGTATTTGAATGACTATTTCCTGATTTTTTCTAATATATTTTAATTTGAAATCTAGCTGAAACAAACAAAAATATGCATGAAATAATTAAATATCCGCGTAATTAAAACCTTCTTAAAATAAAAATGTCAGCAATAAATAAGAAGCTACTGTTTTTTAGCATATACAGTTTTCGCGTTAAACATACTTAATTGGGCTTCCGTCGGCGTGAAGTTGTAACTGTTAATATTAAAAGCTTGACCATAAGATCTTAAGAAACAACGAGCATTGAGTAATGCAGTATTTGTTTTATTGCCTTTCAAATCTTTGACTTCATTTACATCTGAAAAAGTTCGCTCAGGCTCTGCATTAGAGTGAGGAAGTGAAAAAACTGCTTGAACAATTTTTGTCAAAGTTGGAAAACGCAATCCCGTTCCTGCATCATCTTTGAGAGAAAATATTTTTGACCAAAACGATTCTACATCCATTTCTATATATTTACAAATTGTTTCGCGATCAAATTGTAGTGGCAACGTTCTCCATTCGAAAGCTAATTTGTCTGCATCAACAAATGGAAAAAAAGAAGTAATTTCTTTCAAATATGGATGTTTCTCCCTTTCTTCAGAACTTAACGCGATTTTTGGCTCGACAAAGTAAAGAGAACTTAATAGAACGCGATTTTCTAAGAATCTTTTCCTCATTTCTTCTATGCAAGTTACGTTATAATTTAAGCAATTTTGTCGGACTTCAAAAACGTCATCTGCCGACATTTTTGTAAGAAGGTCTTCAGCAGTGGCACCCAAGAAAACTTCATCTATGGGTTTTACATTTTCTTTGATATTGAAATTATCAGAAGCTATTTGAGAGAGCGATTCAGGCTTGAGAAAATCTTGACCAACTTCAAGAAGAATTTTGATAATTGATGTGTATAATTTATGAATCATTAATCCTTTACTTTGATAAAGAGCATTAAATGAATTATGATAATTTAATGTATATTTCATGAAAGCTACATAAACGCGGGAGGAAGGATTTGTTAATAATTCTAAAATTCTTCCGGCACTACTGACTTTAACTTCGCCTCCTTCCATACTGGCCGTCGTTGCCGCAGTTTCCTTCGCAAGTTTAGGTACTGCCATTTCAAAAGCTTCTACAGTAAAATAGTTTATTAATGCCGGATATGCTAGTTCAACTCTATCATAACAACAGTAAGCTTCTAACCAACGCGTTCCTGATAACTTTAACATTTTTAAAGGAGGTAAATTTAAGTAACGCACGATTTCTAAATATTCGGCAAATCGCTTAGGACTGTTTGAAAACCAGAATGAAACGCTTCTCAATAGTTCCTCAACTTCTTTAGGAATCATGTTGCAGCTATTTTTCGCAACCAAAGCGGACGAATGACAAATACAATTTAATAAAATGCAATGATTGACTACTTTTTTTAAAGAGTATGAAATCCCTTAACTCTTCCGGTCATAATGCTGGCATTATCGCACGCTAAGGCAACTATATTTTGCATGTTAATATTATTATTATCAAAAAATGCTTTAAATTCTGTAAAAATATCTATAGCTGTGCCTTTTTTCCATCTAACTCTATCAATTGCAACAAATGTTGTACGACTTTATTTTTTTCTTTACTAAAATATTGTACTGAAACACATAAAAGTTTGACGTTACCAATAGCCGTGCTTTCATCAACTAAAACTGAATAGGGTGTACTATTTAATATTTCTTTTAAACTATCAAATGAACTTTTGTATAGCACTTCCTTAATGACTTGACTACATTTATCCTCTTTCATTCGCATCGACTTTACAGACTCTGGATCAAGGCAAATTTTTTGCATAAAAGGAACTAGATCGTCTACAAGTTTAACGCCAACATTATGTTCAGCAATAAATAAAGCGGTCTGTAATTCTGCAACATGAACCTTTTCACGAAAACTTGGCCCTTCAACTTCGACTGTTACAAAAGTATCTGACATTTTAGCTGCATTAATACTATCTTTATGTTTTTGACTTATCATGTGATCAAATAAATGGCATCTCTGAGTAAAAGAAATAGTTTCCGCACAATATTCGCACGCAGCTTTTTGAAGGTCAGTCAGATGCTTTTGTAACCAATCTTTAAAATCATCGTGCCTTAACCAATCTGGTTGAAAAGCTGTTGGTTCTTTCTTTTTGATACGAACATCTTTTTCGGCGTCAGCGCCATCTTTGGATTTCCTTTTTCGACTATATTTCGTTACATTATAGACCATTGCTCTACTGTTAGTAACTTTAAAACTTTAAACTAATTAATTAATTCTACTTATGAAAATTTAAATTTCACAGAATAGACTAGACGTTTGAAGAATTAAAATCTACTTTAATTAAATTGCACACTTCAATAAAATTAAATTCAAGAAATTAAATCAATCAAATAAATTTAATAGATTTAATAAATTCAATAAATTTTAACAAATTTAATAAATTAAATATATTTTAACAAATTAAATAGATTTAGTATATTAAATAAATTTAATAATTTACATAAATTTAGTGCATTTAATAAAAAAAAATAATTTAAATAAACGAATTAAAGTAGAAGTTAAATTTAAGTTAAATAAGTATCACAGCACAAAAAAACTAAAATTCACGTCTTACATTTAACGAGATATATTTATTACAATTATTATTAATATTAGTATGTGACGTTGTGGGCTCCGTCACAAATAATAATAATGTTGTATATTATTGACTCGATCAATAAGAGTATAATTACTTGAGTTTCTAAGCAGAGAGCTTGAAAATGTAAATCTAAGTTGTATTATTATTTAATGTCTGAAATTGGTTCTACAATTTCTGATAATTGTATAATTAAATATAATAAAATAATAAAAGAGACCAGAGGTATGTAGGATAGGTATGGTTCAATTAATTTAACACTATTATGTGTATATTTAAGGAACTAGAATTTATTCAGATCAATAATAAAGGGAATAGTTGATTGGCAGAGAAATCATAACGAAATTCATTATTAATTAATTGCACGCTCGTAGGTGCTTAGACCGCAATTTATCCGCTAAATTTATGAAGTAATAAACGCCGCAATTCGTAGCAATTGATTTCCAAATGAACTCGCAATTCAAAATTATTGGCTGTACTAATCACTTTAAACGCGAAATCCTTATTTGTATACTATTAACGGTTAAGTCGTGCGCGAATAGTCATGTTTACGTGTACACGTACACAATCGGTATCTTTTCCCTACCATTTATGATTGAGTTATCTTAACGATTTAATTAATTATAATAAATGAATTTGTTAAAAAAAAATTGACGATTATTATGCTATGTGTCACCAATTAATTTATAAAGCATATTTTGAACTAAAAAAATTGATAATTCATGCTGAATTTTACAAAAACAAAATGCATAAATTTGCATTAAAATTACGCTGAATTTTCCGCGGTGACCATATGTTTTTATTCCATTGTTCGCTAGATCGGAACTTTTTCCCTATGAATCACTATTATAACAATTTGTTTTCATGAACTAGAACGTATAAAATTAATATTTAAAGCTCGCTGCGCACCGTATATCTATATATACGTGTGGCGTGATTAAAACGTGGTATACGTGAAAACAACATAATCTTACCGTGTAACCTATACATAAATATATAATAGAAAACCAAATAAGCATAACTGATAAATAATGTGTGTATTAAGGTGCAAGTGAAGCAGCAGAGTACAAAATCATAATAAAAAAAAATTGTGAAGTATATCAACATATGTATATGAAGCGTGCAGGCAAACAGCTGATAGCGGGCTTAGGCGGGTAGCGTGCATACAGGCGTGCGGCGGTAAGGCTGGCTGCAGCTTAGCAGGTGCTGCTGGCTGACTGTGACGTTACAAGTATTATTATTAAGACGGACTAGTACAAATCACAGCAATAATTTCAATAATTTATTTCCTATATTGATTTACATAAAAAAAATATAGACTATGTTAAGTATTTTTATTAGCTTAACATTGACTTTAAAAGAAATAATTTTATCGGGAAAGTAGTCTCATATGCCTATA
>UCOJ01002351.1:0-12724 GCA_900474305.1 Cecidostiba fungosa
GACTGACGACCGGCCCAGTGCTGGCCCAGTACTTGGAAAAAAATTGAAAAAAAACCCACGAAAAAACAATTTTAATTATAATTTTTTCATGGGTTTTTTTTTGGAAATTTTTTTGCCATTACTGGGCCAGCACTGGGCCGATGATAATGCCAGTATTGGGCCGATGTCGGTATATCGGCTCGCAGTACTGGGCCGACGTCGGGCCGGACGTAAATTTTTTCGCGGGAGTGGGAAAATCCCAGCTTTGGCCCAGCCAATGCTGGCAGACCGACTCTGGGCCGATGTCAGACCAGTACAGATTTATTGATTGAATACCAGATGGTTAATACTGGGTTGACACTGGGACAATATCTTGGCATGCCAGTACTGGCGTTCGGATACTTGACCAATATCAAACCAGTACTGTACCCATGACTTATAAAATTTTATCAGTTATCAGTACTGATTTGACACTGGTACTTAAGTCCGGTACGTATCTCAACAGTATTTGTGAATTTTCGCCCATAAGCTTACATCAGGCTTTAGACCATACGGCGCCGATGCCCTTTTGGGTGTTTCGGTATATGTAATAAGGAATAAATAAATTATTTCCTAGGACACTGGCACACTACTAATATATTTATTTTTTTTAATATTTTTTATATAAATATTTAGATCTCTTAAGACAAAGCTGGCATTACCACCGGTCCAGTACTGGCTTATGTCGGAATGATAACGCCGAGCCGATACGGGTTTAACTCCGGCTAAAACGAACGGGACAACATCGGGCCGAGACTGGTTGAAGAATGGCCCGATACTGACCCAGTACTTGGAAAACAATATCAAAAAGAACCACGAAAAAATTATAATTTTTTCGTGGGCTTTTTTTGAATTTTTGTTGCCATTACTGGGCCAGCACTGGGCCGGTAGTAAGCCAACCTCGGCCGGTATTGTACCGTTTGTTTTAACGGCGGATAAACCAGTATCGGCTCGGCGTTATCATTCTGACGTCGCGACAGTACTGGGCCGACGTAAATTTTTTTGCGGAATTGTATCAATATTTCCATTTCCAGAAGTAAGGCTATTATTAGAGAACAACATACACAACTGTCTCTATACCGACACCTGACGTCAGTTTCTAGAGTATTATTTGGTCTCTCGTCGAGCGCATCATTGTTCGGTCATGTGTGCAAAATCTCTGAAGTGTTTCGTGTGCGGCAACTTCTATAGGATTATCCGGATCGTCTTATAATCTCCTAAGACTTCTCTCTAGATCTACTCTCTGCTACTCCCATCTGAGCTCCTCAGTTACTCCTTGTCTACTTTGACAGTCGCTGCAGTTCTATAGTATTGAGTTTTTATTCCTGTGTATTATACAGATAAGGAAGCTATTAATAGTGTAGTATAAAGAGAAGCTACTTCGAAACGTGTCACGGCAACGCTGGAGTGACAGCAGCGGCTTCCATATCTGAGTTATAAATTAAATTTTCAATAGGCAATTTCTAACACTACTTTTATGCAACAATTATGAGATGCGATTCATCTCCTCTAAAGCCATCCCCCCGTCGTCATTTTCCTTGCATAATGTAAAACGCAATTTGCAGAAAGTGTGCGTTAAAATTATTCATTAAGCGTTTTTTTCACATGTATCTCAAAATACTATCAAAAAAGTAATTTTTGCAAAATTCAATAGCTTGAAACTCTTTCAATGAATCTGATATTTCGCGATTACTCTAATGGAGCCAAAAATAACACTATGCGTGAATCCAAGTGAGATATTACTGACTCGCACAAAATTGACAAAAGCATAGCGTTAAATGCATCCTATGCTCCAGTGCATTAATAATGCAAAACGCTAGCTCATAAGCCCGGCGCAAAGCTTATCCATAATTATTTTCGCAGATACAATGGAAATTTCCAATCTCGACGATTGTTAATAAACCAGAGCTATTAGTAATTTGCACGAGAGTCCTCATTTATCAGCACAATTGTTTGCCTCATTCGGGATTCCGATAATTTCGTTTTCAGAGAATATAGAGGATGGATTCTTTATTTAAATATCAGTTCCAGGTATAGACTTAACTAGCCACCGAATCATTAATATTCATGTATGTGCATATACGTAAATAATAATAGTTCTATCGGACAGTCGAAATATGTTTAAAATATTTAATTTAGAACGTACTCAGTTATACACGAAAACCAGATCGAGTAGACGCTGTTTTGGAAATGAATCATTGTTGGGTAAACTGGATGGGTATAGTTCAGACTCGCTAATTCAAGTTTTACAATGCAAATGTGTATTTATAGGTTACCGTAGATATTTCCGAGTTGATTTTTGTCAGCATCACATATCGCTCAAATTCGTCTTCTATAAATATACCTTACTTAAGCATGAGCTTTATTATTTTACATTTAATAATTCACACCAAATCCAACGAATCACAAGACGTTAAATTGGTAGCCGTCTCATTAAAAGCGCATATTAAAATTCACGCGCGTGAATTTCACGCATAAGTAAGTTAGCATTAACTCCAGACACTGCGGCAAAAAAAATGTGTCGCCAGTCGTTTTAATTTGCGCGCTGTAGTCGCGGATTTTTTATTCCCTTATCGTGCTTTTAATTTGTAGCCGCCGACGACAGAATCATCCAGCAAAGTTGTCGAGTTTTGTTGAGAGCTTGCGCATATTCTCCCCCGCGGCTGTCTGCGCAGGCGAAATAATGTGTCCAGGCGATTTAATATAAGAGCTGCGAAGGAAAAGTTTCATTTTATTTCACAGCTACGGCTGGCTTTGAAAAGTCCACCTGTGTTTGCGAATTTTCGAGCTCAGCTGCAGTGCATTTCGTGAGTATATAACGATATTAGGATTGTTAAACTGACGTGTACCACGCGCGTTATGAAATTGCCGTTAATTCCGCTTCATCACACGTGTTCTCGCCTGTGGGCCGGGAATTGTTGACCAACCCTCACGGCGACCGAGTAAATTGTTCCTGTTTCGACTTGGTACTATCATGGGAGAGAGTGAGAGAAAGCAGCAGACGATCGTCCCTTTGCGAAGGCGAAGTTTGGTGGGAAAACGGCCGCCCCAACGATGAGCATTCGAACTACGTTATAACTACCCGTGTTCTGCTGTAGCGTTCCTCGAACTTCTGTCGCGCCTCCAAATTTTCCGGGATATTTGCTGTTATGATTAGTTGTGTGCCTCGGAGCCTCTGCATTGTTATCGCAGGAAAAGATCGATACCTAGGTTGCTTTAGTTAAAATAAAAACTTTAGTTGAACTTTACTGCAAAAAGCGTATAAAACTTTTATCATTATTATACAAATTTTTAATATTATGGATGATTTCTTATTATTAATATTATCTTTCTAATATCGTATTAAATCTCAAATTATCATATTTTAATGGTAATTTTTTATGTAAAACAAAAAATTTTAACTTTTTAAATTCAGTGAAATTGATTTATGTGACTCAATAATTATTCTTTATGATTCAAAATTTAAAACATACTAAGGAACGATATAAAAATAGTATTAAGAAATTATAACTGTGCCGCGAAAAAATCGCCGATACTGGGAAAATCCCAGCTCTGGCCCGGTGGTAAAACTGATATTGGCCCAGTATCGGCATGCCAGTACTGGCATGCCGACTCTGGGCCTATGTCGGGCCAGTATAGCGTATATATTTATTGATTGAATACTGGCTGATAATATTGGGTCGACACTGGGACAGTATCGGCATGCCAGTACTGGCGTGCCGACACTGGGCCAGTGTCAGACCAGTACTGTACCCATGACTTACAAACTTTCCGTTGCCGTGCGAGCATCGGCCCGGTGTTGGACCAGTACTGACAAAAACTGATATAATTTTAAAACTACTCAACGTCCCGTCTGCCACTGAACAGTATTTGAGAATGTTCGTCCATAAACTTCCAGGCTTTAGTCCATACGGCGCCGATGCCCTTTTGGGCCTTTCGGTATATGTAAGGAATAAATAAATTATTTCCTAGGGATACTGGCACACTACTGGCTCAGTATCGGCAAAAAATTAATTAATTTTTTTACTTTTTTTTTTAGATCTCTCAGGACAATGCTGGCAGTACCACTGGTCCAGTACTGTCGCGACGTCGGAATGATAACGCCGAGCCGATACTGGTTTAACTTCGGCTAAAACAAACGATACAATATCGAGCCGAGGATGGCTGACGACCGGCCCAGTGCTGGCCCAGCACTTGGAAAAAAATTCCAAAAAGACCCATGAAAAAATTATAATTAAAATTATAACTTTCGTGGGTGTTTTTTTGAATATTTTTTGCCAGTACTGGGCCGGTCGTCAGCCAACCTCAGCCCAATGTTGTACCGTTTGTTTTAGCCGAAGTTAAACCAGTACCGGCTTGGCGTTATCATTCCGACGTCGCGACAGTACTGGGCCGATACTGTGCCGACGTCGGTATATCGGCCCGCAGTACTGGGCCGATGTCATGCGTATGTAAATTTTTTTGCGGGTACTGGCATGCCGATACTGTCCCAGTGTCGATCCAATATTACTAGCTAGTATTCAGTCAATAAATATATGCGCTGTATACTGGCCCGACATAGGCCCAGTGTCGGTATGCCAGCATTGGCCTACCGCTACTGGGCCAGTATCACTTTTACCGCTGGGCCAGTGCTGGGATTTTCTCAGTGTCGACGATTTTTTCGCGGGTATGTTCGGGATCAGGCTCAAAATAGAACTGGCACCATGCGGTGATGAGGGGAGCTCCCAATCCTACGTAAATTTTTGGCGCGATTGACAAAAGTCTTGCAGAGATAATCGTGTAACACCAAAATTTTTTTACAAAATACGTACGAAAATAAAAAAATCGAATAAATAGTGCCGTCATTTTAAAACTACGTAGAGGATTTAAAAAAAGAGTATTTTTTTATATATAAATACCACTAAAATTTCAGCCCGATCGGTCGAAAATTGAGTGAGATATCGCATCTCACGCCTTTTTCGATGGCGAAAATATAAGGCACTTCCGTACCACGGTCGTGCCTAAAAAAAAGTACAACACTTTCAGCAAATCGCAATCATTATTTATCTTATAAGCTCTCTTATCTCAGCCGTAGTTGTCGATATGTTTATAAGCGCCGTTCAGGCATATAATAGAGTAGACTCGCAAGAGCTTTTTCGCCAAAAATGATAATTCCAGAGCGCGAGAGAATTCGCGAGAAGCTGCAGTCGTCGCAACGTGGCAACGCCGCTCGAAACTCGCCCGTGCACTGTGTGATGTGCACCTCTCTGTCTGTATATATACTGTACATTATACAGCTCGCTCACGCTCACACATACATACACACAAGTATAATACTGATTGCGAGCGAGGGCGCTGCTGGTAATCGAAGAGTCGTCGGCGAAATGTTCGCGAATTTCGTCTGCGCCGACGGCCAGCAGATGTCGACACCCTACCGGCGGCGCAGCAGACGAAAGAGAGATAGAGAGAGTAAAAAGTGGCGGAACAGCCGTCTTTCTCTTTCCCCATCATCGGTCGGTCGGACTCGGCGCTGCTGGCGACGGCACTCGCGGGTTAGTCGTCGCTCGGGACCGTGAGCTCGCGCTACTCTCTACAATACGTGTGCGTGTGTATGTGTATATATAAGTATATAACACTCGCCGTCGTTTTTTCGCTACATCTGCTGCTGCTGCGGGCTGAATAAAAAGCAACTGCAGCATCTCCCCACTGTTTTTTGATCTCCCGGCGAGAACACTGCAACCTCGCACTTTCGCTGCGCTCTCCCTCTATCTCTCTCTCTCTCTGTCTCGCTCGTTTTTCGTGAATCGCAGCAGGAGCAATAACCTATAGCCGCCGACGACGGACGTGCATGTATGTATATAGACGACACACACACACACACACCACTGTGCAGTCTCTCTTCCACTCTCTGTCTCTCTCTTTCTCCGGGCGGAATATTCGCGAGTAAGTATAGTGTGTGCGTGTGCAGTCTGCTCTCCGTTCGTGCGTCGGCGTCTATTGCCTCTATCTCTCTCTCTCCTCCCTTTCTCTCTTCTTCGGCTGTCTGTATCTTCGTTCGCGTATAACACGTATATATACACAGACTGGCGCACATACACATAAAGAGACATCTTCGTGTGAGTGGCAAAGAAGAGTTAGTTGCTTAGTTAGTACCGTGTGCAGAAAATTTTCTCAGTCTCGGCCGAGGGTCCAGAGCAGTATAGCCGCAGCCGATAAGAGCTTATATAGATAATACACACATCAGCATCGCAGTGTTCGCGCAGCCGGTCCTCTTGGCGCCGCCATTTTCAGCCCGCGGAGGAGGAAAAGTCGCTATACTCTCTCGTGAATGCAATTCGTGCGACCGGCCGGTGCGCGGGAGTATACAGTCATAATCGGAGCTCTCGGAGTGTATAGTATCTACACTCCATTTTTAGCTACCGTCGTGCTACGTGTCGTCGTGTCAGCTGTCCCTCTCTCTCTCTCTTCTCGCCGGCTTATCAGCGCGCTTATCAGTGTCTTCGTATCAATAATTTCTCTCGAACAGAGAGGAATAACGAGCGTCGATCTGCAGAACTTTCTATCTATATTAAAATACTCGCGTGTGTGAGAACGTGAGCGAAGCAGTACATACGAGGGATTTTCGATCGGCAAGTGCATTTCCGGTGTCGAGCGAAGACGGGCTCCAGCTTTCTCGCTCCTTTGTTCCTCTCGTCCGGCGCGCGCTGCAGTTGCATCCTCCCTCTCCGATATATAGCACAGCAGCAGTAGCGACGACGGCTTGTTGCCAGGGCCGGCCGGAAATAAAGCCGCTAGTCTCCTATTCTCGAGAGAGCGTGCGGAGCTTTGATAAGAAGAAGAGGAAGGTGATCGCCGAAAACGATCGAGTGAAAAAGTGTCTCTCTGCCTCGCTATACAATATATATAATAGAAACGGACTACTGATGATGGTGTGCGGGCAGGAGGCGGGCGCGGCGCAGGGGGAGGCAGCAGCAGCGCGCACAGGCACCGCCGAGGGGCGGGGAGGAGGAGGTCGTCGCCACGGGGGGAGAGAGAGCGAGAGAGAGAGAGAGAGAGAGAGAGAGAGAGAGAGAGAAAGAAGGACCCGGGTGTGCGTGAGGGCAGTGATCTCTTGGGGAGCGCCGACCTGACACGAACACGACCGATGCGGCTGTAGGACCTGCCTATGCACACTCTCGCTGTATCTCATATAATATACTCTTCGCTCGCAGCAGCCGTCCTCTCATCTCTCTTCCGCTATATAATACTCGTGTGTCATGTGTGTTATATACATTATGTGCATCTTCACGTCGAGGGACAGTTGTCCACAGGGTGAGTCTTTTTTTCTCTCTGATGTTTGAATTTTTTGGTCGCCGCATGCATGGCTATATAATACATCAGTCAATATATCGAGCGAGCTTTTTTTACGCGGCATCTTTGCTCTTGTGATTTTTGGAGGGGCTCGCGTATCGGCCAACTCTCTTTCTCTTTTGTGCTTGGCTTCCGCGGAGCTCGAGAAAACTCGATAGACGACGAGGACGTCGTCGAGTATATAGTTCTCTTTCTCGCTCGCTTGCGCGCTCTCTATCTCTCTCGTTTTTCGCGAAGAGTCAATGCCCTCCACTCGAGCTGCTGCTGCTGCCGCCGCCACTGCTCTCTGGCACAATGTGCGAGAGAGACTTGCAAGTTGCA
Organism: Cecidostiba fungosa; assembly: GCA_900474305.1. NCBI lineage: Eukaryota > Metazoa > Arthropoda > Insecta > Hymenoptera > Pteromalidae > Cecidostiba > Cecidostiba fungosa. Next base: position 7,669 of record UCOJ01002351.1, read on the forward strand.
GTTATAATTCTATCTCTCTCTCTCTCTCTCTTGCTTGTGCGTGAGCGCCACTGCTAGTCTCTCTCTCTCTCTCTCTCTCTCTCTCTCTCTCTCTCTCTCTCTCTCTCTCTCTCCTCGCTAATTTTCCAGGGGATTCGGAGATGAAATATGTTGCGCGAGAGAGAACGATTATTTTCGGGGGATTGCTTTTGCTGTTGCGCTGTATATAGTTTGTAGAAAGGAGGCTTTAGATCGATAGAGTCATTGACCCACAGTGACTCCTCCGGCGCACACTCGACCCCTGATGCCGCAGCAGCCGCGGCTATATGCACTTTCGGAATATCAAGAGAGAGGGAGAGAATGTGTTTTCGAAATTGCATTAGTTCGAGAGAACGAAATATATACTATATACATTAGACGCCGATCTGCGATTGGAACTGGATTAAAATCGCAGACAGCAAAACTACTTTCTATTTTGGATAAAAATCTGATGCTTAATAATGGGGACTGATGCTTGAGTTCAGTGTATATACATGTGAGGAAATCTTTATATTTTCGCCAGTTTTACGGGTCATTATTTGGCGAATTTTCAAATAAGGATCCCAAAAACTAGTGGAACGCGAGAAAACTGCTTTGTGACACTGTTTTTTCGGTCATTCTAATTCAACGAAAAGAAGCCATTGTTCAATGGCGTGTACTCAATTCCTGAGGGCGCAAACGTAAAATCCAACCTGTAGGATCAAAGTACGGGAAAAGAGCTTCAATTTAAAAAAAAAGATCGTTAAAAATGGTCGCTTAGGTAAAAATTTCTCAGCAATTGAAAATAGCGAAAACTTATGAAAAAAGGGCCATACTACTTGATTTCGAAAAATACCAAAATTATCATGATATTTCGCTATTTTCAATCGCAGATAACTTACTTAAGCCACCATTTTTAACGATCTTTTTTCAAATTGAAGCTCTCTTTTCCCGTACTTTGATCCTGCAAGTATGGATTTTCCGTTTGCGCCCTCAGGAATTGAGTACAGGCCCTTGAACAATGGCTACTTTTCGTTGAATTTGAATGGCTGAAAAAGAGTGTCACCAAACAGTTTTCTCGTGTTCCACTAGTTTTTTTGTTGTACAATGTATAACCTAAGGAACAATAAAAATCATTCTAGAAAGGTGTGCTCCCTATTTGATGACCCCCATAAAACTGTCGAAAATAAAAAGATTTTCTCATATACGTAGCTTTTGAAATCAATGTGGGAATGCATTGTTGAGTATATTTTGATCGAAAATTATGACATGTCTACAGCTACTATTTTCTCTGTATATGCAGTTTGTACATAAATTTGTTTAACGATAGATATGCAAAAAAGCAAAAAATAGTATAAAATCCTTCTAAAAAATTTAGTTTTTTCAAAGTGTTCTGTTGATTATTGTGTAAATAAATTTTTTTTATCTTTGGCTTCGATTCTTAAAATTACATAGGAAATCTCGATTTTGTTATTCCTATACTTATAATACAAATGAACTGATATCAACCTTTTGTAAAATGCATGAATAATATTTGATAAATAATTATTGTTCATCCAAAGTTTATTTATTAATGAGCTTATTTAAAGAGCATGCCTTGGAAATCAGCAAAAATATTATTATTTTTCCACTAATTAAGTTACTCAGCCGATTTCAAAGTTAAAGAGCCCACCAATTAAACTATTAGTTCTGATTTTATCAACGCTGTAAAAATACTATAAACATGGGATTTTCCGATACCTTATTTATATGACTCATATCGAACTTCACAGATGTTCAAAAAATCATAAACGATGCTTTGTCATCTCTTCATTGCAATACAGTTGGCGGCATGTAATCTGTCATTGCTACAGACTGTCCAGCAAATGTAACAAGAACATAATATTAAGGAATAAATCAATATGCAAAGCGTCTATTTTTAATTTATGCCACAGCTGGGCTGAATAAATTAACAAGAAACATGCATACCTCACCTATCTTCGAGTCCAGAACTGCATCAGAAGAGCAAAACAATTTTTCCTCTCCAATATATGTTATAACGCACGCGTGTGTTAATTCGAAAAAAGAACATCGCGTGCGCGACATAAACCGCTTTTGCCGCTATTGTAAGGCTCTTTTTTCACACGTGCGCAGCAGAAACTCTCGCTATGTGGCTTCTGTTCTGCTTTGTCTAACCGCCGTATAAATCTCTGCGATCTGCAATTCTCGTGCTAAATACTTAAAGAAAAAGAGAGTACGAGACAGAATTAACAATATTCTACGGTATCGATTGGAATGCCGCCTTCGTCTGGAAAAGGCTTTCTCCTACTTTTGAACATTTCCACTATAAATGTTCTTTTTTCGTTTGTTTATTATCGAGAGCTACAACAATTTTATGCGGTGGAATATCGCGGATGAAAATTAGACACCAGCAAGATCGCTCGAGAGTTTTTTGCTCGCGTAATAAAAGCTATATAGGGGGTCAAGTATAGCAGAATCCTCAAGTCAAGTCTATTAGATTTCACCGTGTGGCCCGCTTTCCATTATCGGGGCCTTCGGTTTTAGAGCGCATTATTTATTTCGGCGACGCGATTTCACCGCGTGCGCGCGCGCTCTCGGAATATTATCGTCTCAGTCGATCAAGAGCGCGGGGGTAGAGCGCGCGGTATAACTTAGGCTAACGAGATATTGCGCGAAAGGTCAGAGTCAAGCGCGCGCGCGCGCGCTTTCTCGGCCTCGTACGATTTGCTATCGTGTCGATGCTTTTTTGCATACAGCTCTTACAATTGGAGATTAGAGAGCCTAATGATTGATTGCTCAAATTAATTAGCATATCAATGACGATTGAACTGTACATGAGCGTATGATATTAGAGAATGGCTGACGTATTTATAATGCGATGATTCGCGAAGGTTAAGCGTTATGCGATTTGCGGTCGCGCGCGCGCGTCTATTGTGTGCAGAACTGGGTCGATAACCCTAAGAATGTGTGTGTGTAAAGTGTCGGGGCAACAATAATCGGCTATTAGTTATTATCTGCAACTAATTTGCACGTTTATCTAAATTGCTCGAAAATTTTTGCCTTTGGCTTCTTTTAATTGACGGCCGATTAGAGCATCTGCTCTTGTATGGATTCGGTTGTTGTACTATATAGTTAGTTGATTGTTTCGTTATATTTTGGACGAAAACAACTATGTGAAATTTCGATTGCGTATTTTTTGTCTCGCAGTCTGTTATCGTCTGCTGCGAAAGGATAACTACGAAAAATCTAAATATGCTGATGTTCTTAAGCGGATCGACGACACGCCTGAGTTTAACGCTAAAATGATTTATAATATAGTGAGAAGCTTGTAGAAATTTTTCTATTGAAGCTACAATAATAATTACTAAAACTTCATGTTTACCTTAAACTACTAGATATTACCTCTTATATATTTAGGAAATATTTAGAATTATTCACTTTTTAAACTGATGATTGTTAATTGTAGCACTCATTTTTATGGGTGTTTTTCGGCGTGCGCTATTGTGATCGACTAAACCATCGAAATATTTTTTTTTCTAGTATTTTCGATTCCTTATGATATACTAAAACTTAAGTGAATCATTTTTATTAAACGTAATTATTTAAATTTTTACAACTGTTTTATGAAATTTTTAAAGAAGAAAAATATTTAAAAAATGATAAAGACTCTTGATCATTTATTATACATTTAAAAAATCGCGTTTCAGAAAAAAGGGATTTACTTAAGTTTTAATATAAAATGTTACAAAAGGAATCAAGAAAGTCAGAAAAAAAATTATTTTGATGGTCAGTCGCTCAGAATTGTGTATACAATGACTTTTAGTTTACAAATAACATAATTGATATTTTGAAATCCTGAACCCCTAAAATTATAGGTATTATTGAGTATTTTAACCCTGGTAGAAAGTTAATGGTTTTTTAGCTTATTTTTAGCTTATTTCAGTCGATTTAGCTAATTAATTGTTAACGATTCAACCGCATGGTCCATCATGCAAAAATTCGTAGATACTATCGCAACTCGATATGTAAGCATAAAAAACTACAAAACAAATTTCTTAGACATTGTATCGACGAACATACACACCCGGACATTATTTATGATTAATATTTGCATTTAAACACCAAAAACTGTGTAGCGTGCTAATACCTACAATTCAGCATTATAACAGCTACAGATAGCAAGACGTAACTACAACCGTGTGAACCGGGTCAGTAAAACAGAGCTTCTTTAGTTAATTCTGAGCTATTTCAGCATTATTTTTAGCTGAGAATTAAGATTAAGCGGTTAACTAAGTATTAACCCATTAACTATTTTCAACCGTTAGTTTTCTATTACGACTTGGCTTTTTATTTTATAGCCTATAATATAAGAAACAAATATTTTAATCAATTTATTTGTTGCAAATATGAATTTTGGGTATAAACTGATAAATCTATTGGAATAAATGAATTTCGAAAATTTTCTAATAAATTCAAATATTTTTCAAGGCGAAACAGCTATTTTAAATTCGAGAGTCAATCTAAAAGAGAAAGGAAGGTAAAATGCCCGTAATAATGCCTCTTGTCTTAATTCCATTGCTCTCAGCCTAAAGGCTATACATGACTATGGCTCCCCTTCCAAACGGTACTGTATAGGTCGCTCTGCAGGTAAGAGCCATTTTCCGCATCGGCCGTGTCGCTTCGAATTTCTTTTCCCAAATCCCCCCAACCAGCGCCAGCCAATACCGTAGCGCGGCTCGACGCTATACCCGACCGGTACACACTGCAGCTGCATCAGTTTATTCGAAGCGTCTAAGGAAAATGGCTGACGCTTTTTACTTGAAAGCCGGAAAATCGTTTTCCATTACGTTCTTTTTTCGTGTGTATTATATATTGCTTAAATATTTTATAAATTTTTATAACTAAAGATTAGTTGCTTTTTCTTTAAATTTTTCAAAGGAGAACAGGCAAATACAATTGTAGAAGTAAAATCATTAAGAGTGATCATGTTTTGGTAAAAATATGTTAGTTTTTCAATATACTTAGGTACTTAGTATAAATAGTAGGAAAAGATATGTAT
>UCOJ01002352.1:0-12791 GCA_900474305.1 Cecidostiba fungosa
GAATCACCCATATATGTGTGTATATGCGTGTTGCGACGACGCGTCTGACCAACTATTGCAATTTCTACTTGCGACATTGCTACTAGTATTGAAAATTATGGAATTCGAGATATATCGTACTATATAGGTATTTCAATCCCCGTGTAATCAATGTAAATAACACCCATTCAAAATAATAACGAGGTAAAGCTGTACTGCGGTAGTTTAACTTTTCTCTTATATAACGATTATGATAATACAGCATTCGCTTGCCTTGCTACGTAGAAAAAGCGAAAATGAAAAACAACCAGAACGTATTATAGCTGCGGATGGAAAATGAGGGGCTGAGCAGTAAGCGAGAGAGCACAAAGCCCTCGATACTTGGCGAAATTTCACGGAAACTGGGCTTGAGAGGTTTGCGTAGAGATTTCGACCTCCTTTCGTTTCCTGCCTCCAAACTTTCTTTTTTCTCTTATAACTAACGACCAATTTCATCGAGGAATCTAGGCTCGTCGGCGTGTGCGCTCGGCACGAGGTCCTCGGTCCTGTTAAAACTTTTATCGCCGCCTTTACCTTCGACTTCGCTCGCGATTGCATAGGGTGAGCTAGAGAGTAAAAACGCACGAGAGAGAGAGATTTCAGATTATGGACTGGCGAGCGTATTAATTTTTTTTAATTTCTTTTTTTCACTCTCACTATCGGAAAAATGGGAAAATACTGGAAAGTTTGGAATGACCGATTGCGTACAACTTTTAGCCAGCTTCATTTGCTATTAGCGATTGAGTTATTCTTCAATAGTTTTAAATTTTATTTTATTTTTAATCTTGTACGTTTGCATATTCTCATTCGCGGTAGCGATTGAAACGCTTGCTTTTTTACTTCTCTGCAGTTATTCCGCTCTTACCGCCGAATGACGTCACGAGAACTGGTTAATTATTATTATTTCGACATTATACGTATTATGATCTCTGATTATACTACATTACTCGTATTATGATCTCTATTACACTGTTAAAAAATCGATACCCTTATTTTCTCTTATCTTAAAAAATCCATGGAGCCATGTTGAAACACTTCTAGCAGCCCTCAGATTGGCTATATTAATTGTTTTCGCATGCGAACTCTATACAAATGTATGAATTTCTAACCTCAAAAAGTGAACTTTCTCAATTATAAAATATTGCGTTCTGCAGCATATGCATTCCTATCAACCTCAAAATTATAAATTAAGAAAGAACGATGTTAAAAGCGCGCGAAGTGCGTGTAATGAGAAAAAAAATTTTTAGTGAGAGTCGTTATACATTTGAGTTGTCCTCGACATACATTTTATTTAAAAATTGTAATTTTCAGAGTATTCATATTCACATCATGAAGCTCGTGCAGTGTAAATTATAATTAATAACTGAAAATTAAAATGAATTTGAAAGCGTGGGTAAAAACTTGATACATTTTCTTGTCGTTTTTTACGAGTGTATAAATAATTTGAATATTTGGTTCGACGATTTCATCGATGCAAATTTTAAAGGCCAAACTTTTGAATGTTTTAATGAAAAACTCTTGTTCTGCGCCGAGGTAAAAGCTCCTCCCTCCATCAAAAGAGAATTAATTTACTTAACTTTTAGCACATAGTACTCGAGCTCGCGCGTAGAATGAAAGACGGATATATAGCTCCATTATAACGAACGGGCTCCCTTTTCCTGTTTTATTTTTCTTCGTACGCGTGCGTCCTCTCTATTGTTATTCGTACCTCTGCGAGGCTGCTTCAGTTCCTAGAAGCAAATTAAACTTTACTCTGACAAATGAAATCCAGCGACGAATCGAACTTGATTCTTGTGATTTGCACACCTTTTTAACACGTAAGCTGCACGTCGACAATGTTACACTACTAATACCTATACATACGGATTTAGAATGAAGAGCATCTAGAGGCAAACAAAATTGTCGCTTTTCTTCGTCTGTGTCGCTCTTGTACGGTTAAAGATTCTTTTGCTCGCTAAATACTGCCGCTGCCGAACGACACACGCTGATCCGGCCGCGAGCAAACTCCATTTCTAAATGGACGATCGGATTTATTGGGATTGTTAGCTCGAACGAAGATAAATCGTTCGTCGCTTTCAGCTGGATCGATCTATCCGTTTAATTCCTCCGCCCCGATGCTCCGTTTCCTCTTGGCGCGTTGCTGAGGGAGAAAGAGAACGACGCGTTCAAAGGGAAAAACAGAGGCGGGTCGATTAACTTAAAACGGGCAAAAAACAAAGAGTGAGCGAGAAGGAGGGGGATGAGGAAGCTTCGGTGTTGGCCAGAAACAAATGTCGGCTGTGTTTCGACCAAGCGAGAGTAGGAGGAAAAAAGTTTGCAGCTATCCAGCATTGCAACTGGCGTATGTTAGCGTGAATAATGATGTCGATGCAGACGCAATTCGCGAAGGGTCGGGAGCTTAGGGTAGTTATGCTTTATGTATAGATAATGAGACATGGATTGATTGCGCAAATATTATACCAAGCGAAGTAGTTGAAAATCGAACGGCCAACATTGATTGAGTTTTAATCATAGCTGGCCTCGTTCGGTTCCGGTCTTGAACCACCGCGAGCGAAGCGCGTGCTCTCGGCTCAAAGAACTGAGAGCAAACTCTGGCGAAAGTTGCGGACAAATCAGCAGTGGCCGGCGCTGATGCTACTGCAGCGGAGAAGTGACACTGGTTCGAAACTAGTTCGCCGATGGCCAAGGGGAATTGGTCGTTAGCTGCTCGCCGCTCGACTGAAAAGGACTCAAAGACTCGACACGCGTACGCATACCAGAGCGGATGGTGAGCTTTTCTCGGGCGCGAAATTGCCGTAATTTAAAGTGAGCTTCTGGAGTAAAACTGTGAAAAAAGGAGGCCGTGCGAACGAGAGTGTATACGTGCAATTCTACGACCAACGGGAAGCTTCTCTGGGCCTGGATAAGAGAACATTTTATTCAGGGCACACCCAATAGACCTAATTGCGGATGACGCCTGCGTATTATTATTTATCACAAAAATTGTACAATTGAATAAGCGAGAATTTAAGAAATTTCTAAAGATGAATTGTGGGTCATGTAGAAAAAAACTGTTGAAGTGGAAAAGGGACCTTTTTCAGCATAGGCCGATATTTTCACTATTGGTCAATCGGTCGATAATCACATTCATTTATACTGAAACCATCATCATCAACCGTCATTAGAAATCCAATTAAAGTCCTTTTTTTATTTATTATTAGATTATTTAGTCTGGCAAAAAGTAAGTTTTCCCAAATCGCGGGAACGCAAGGTTTTTCATGTTCCGGATAATCTAAAGAAAATTCAAAGAAAAAAATTTCCTGAAAAGTTTTTTGTTGGACATAGAATTGTACATACATATATATGCAGATATGACGTATGTGTTCGTGTAGGGGTCACTGGCTGAGCCAGGAAGATCTAATTTTGAAGGGTCGTCAGAAAATTATACACTTTGTCGCTTTGTGCCGAGTCGTCAGTCCCTCGGCTCGTGCTTCAACGTAATGGATAGAGAGCTTAGCTCGGCCCCTCGTCCGATTTCACTTTCACCCCGTGCTTCAGTGCAGGTTCGCTAGATTTCCCGCTTTGTTGCTCAGGTCACTCTTCGTTTGTGTGAATCGAGTCTGTGAGAGGGTAGAGGACGATATGAAAGTGCATGAGTGAGAGAGAGAAAGAGCAGCTTTTCGATCCTGAACTGACTGGAATGGGAGAGGAAAAGAAGAACTGCGGATGGTATTTTGCGGTTGCACACCCCCCTCGCTGAGCAGCCACATAACTTTTAATTTCTCCGGGTTTTGATGTTAGCTGGCTTTTCGTATAAATGAAAAGATATAACCGGGCAAGTGTTTTTTTCTCTCTGCTTCATTTAAGGCTCGGCTAATTCGTGCCGCAAAATTTTGCAGCGAACATGTGTCCGTTATACTAAACACTTATATTTCTGCGATGAGTGTGTTTGATCAACGAAGTCACAATCTGCAATCGTCAATTTTGCAATCCTTGAACTCGACGAGGTGCACTGTAATTCGATGGAGCACCCGCGTTCAAACTCACGGAAATCTTACTGTGATGTTGATCACAAGATATAAAGTAATAATTACACGAGTTTAAAATCCTTCGGATGGCGCTGAAAGGAATAGCATTAAACCAAATTGTTTTCTTGTCTCGCGCGTATCAAATATCTCGGGCTGCGTTGGCTGGTTGAATGCCTAGTTTATAAGAGGATTACCGCTTCAAGTCGTATATTGCAGCAGCAGCAATAGTTCATGCAGCCTGAGTCTCGAGCTCAAAGGGCGCGACAAAGCCACGCAAGAGAGAAGTCGACGATCTTTATCAAGTCTTTTTTCTCTCCCTCGGGCGGTACGCATAAACAGCTTATGACTCTCTAGGCGTACCAAGCAGTTGTAGCACAGTACCCCTGAGTAAAAAAAAAGACAGCGACAAACGAGTCCGCGGTGAAAACAACGAACTCCACGATGCAGCTCTGCTTCTTTGCGGGAACCCGGGCGACGCGACGTCTCGAGTGGCATTAATTAAATGAAGTATCTCGTAGCCGCATCATCACTGCCCATATACGAGCGTTTCCCCATGGTATCTCAGAGGTTCGCCTTGACGTCGACCCACTTTCTGCGCATGCTATATACACCTTTTTTTTCTTTCGAGCTCTCGAGCCACTATTAGTGAGACGGAGGCTGAAGCCTTGGGCCAGCCGAGGGATATCGCGCGTCTTATCTTTTCCCTTTCGTTGGTTCTGGAACACATTATGAGAAACTCATTGCCGCGCGCTACTAGTCTCTTCATTTTCTTTTAAGCGGTCTTCTCTCTATCTCGCATCTACCTCTCTCTTCATACATTTTTTGTCGCCTACTCGGTTGGCGATGCTGCTGTCGCTACTTCTTGCGCGCGGCTTTCATCTTATTCCGGAGCTGAAATGAGTCGAGTCCGATGCTCAGCAAGGCAGCTCAGTCCCCGTGAAAATTCATCTCGGAAATGGGGTCGCTTTATATGCAAAAGAAGTACTTGAGTTGTTGAGATGCGTAAAAATGTACAACTGATAGCGATGATCTGTCGTCGACACCAAAGCATTGTGTGCCATTGCAGCTGATGACGAATCCGTATTTCGGTATTATAGATATTATCCGTGTACGTGCACATCCATTGAAGCATTGATTATATGGTTTTTGAAATAACTTCTGGAATCATTGCGGTGTAGGGAAAGTTTAGTCGTGTTACTGGCCTCGAGCACTATATACTAAATCATCCATTGTTTTGAAGCTTTTGAATAGCAAAACAATAGCTGCAGGGTGTGTATGTACTTTCCATAATGTCAGCCCAATTTATTCAGATTAATGCAACAAAGATTTCCTGTATATACTCAAGCTTATACGTAATTGTTACGGATCCACAATTTTGAAATCCAAGTAGTTATTCAGACTCTGCTTAACCAGCAGTCAGTTTCATGATCCAGCTGTCCATATCTCAAATCTTTTCGGCCTCTCTTTATCCGAGGTTGCCCCTCTAGTTAGCTTCGCGTGCGCTATTCAACGACAAGCCAGCGGCGACCCTTTGAATCTCCGCAAGCCTTTGGAGTGGCTACGCGAGCACCAAATGAGGAAGAGGTCCAAGTTACGCGCTCTCTATATCCTCTCAGCGCTTTCAAGAGACAGATCCATGCGCTCGCGGCTTTAGCTTAATTTCGACTTGCCGTATTACTTTTGCTGCGGGAGGATCGTTCTTCTGATTTTTCGGATGAAAATCGCGTAAAAAGAGTGCAGCTCTCGCTGTGAACTCTGATATTCTCCGAACTATAAAAATTTTTCGAAACGAAGATTAAATGAGGAGGTTGATGGTTAAGAATTTTATGAATTTTAATGAGTACGTATTCAAAGAGCGATGCATATATATGTATAGGTCTGTGCAAGAGATGCCGAAAGAAGCAGAGAAGAGTGGTGGAAGGAAGGCAAAACGGGGCTTACTTTTTTAATCATCGCGAGTCTTAATGGGTTTCATTGAGAGAAGCGAGCCAGCACGGATAAGAAAGTCGTTTACAAGAGCTTTGTATGCTTTTCAATGGACTTAATTAGAATGTCAAATCGAAAATTTTCATTAAAGCCTTTATGCAGATGAGCGCAGGGCGTTTTTAAGTTTTTATATTCTTCGTGAGATAATTAGATTAGCTTTTGTTACGGAAGTCATAGTCACAGAAATAGTGTTTCCATATCCTGCATTTTTCGTATGCTTCAACTTCTTTGTTAATATAACATTTGCATTTTTAATTAATTATTTTACTCCCAGTAATTACAAGGGTTCCTTCATGGAAGCCAACAATTTCTCAGTTTTAATCCATTAAATTCACAGTTAATTAACTTTCCAAATTTAGGTATTTCATATCGCCATGACACATTGTAAAAGAGTAAGCCAGCCGATCCGCCATGAACATGACTAAAAAAACGAAATCTTGCTTTCAGATTACCTTATCGTAAAATCCGTTGCATTTTTTGGTAACAATTTTTTTTAACACTTCCCACAACTAAATTTTATTGTGTTGTTAAATAAAAGATAACATGTTTAAACATATTTTTATGGGTATATAAAACAATTGCAAATGCAACAAATTTCAAATAAGGTGATCTGAAAGTAAGATTTCGTTTTTGCTATAGCCATTGTTACTTTAAAAACGCGCGTTCAGGATGAAGACGATAGATAAACAGGAGAATTTAACCATGATGCTCAAGTTATACAGTGGCTAGATTTACAAATTAGAATATGCGTAATGATAGCTTTGTTTGTATTTTAATAATTGTGACATTGTTTATAGTAATTTAACGTTAGCCGTAAGGTATGTATACGCTTGTTATGTTTAAATCCTTTGAAATTGCATTTACAAAAGAATTTTGTAAAATCTACTGTCATTTCGCGCATAATCTGCTTTCAACTCGACAACATTTTCTTTCTGGCTTGCTTTAGCCATTGGTAGGATTAACAAGTCTATTTTTGCACTGGAGCCTGTTAAAATAAACGATTTGTACGTAGTTTTTTGATAGAGCAGAAGAAGAGGAAACAAGTAAAAATGGACAAAGAAAAGAAGGAGAAAAAAAAACTGTTTGCAAGCGAAAGTCTATCGTGTTAAGAATTAAAAACTTATGGGTAAGCGGAAGCGAATAAACAAAAATTTACCCACGTCTGCAGTTGATTATGAATATGTTGTTGAATTAAAAAAATGTAGGACTCGTCTTTTAATGAATAATTGTAAATACTGGACTAAAATTTACTACGATTTTATCTTTTTTCTAATTTTTTTTATCTTGACTCTTGCGTACATCGTTGCATCGGTAATGATAATTCAAAATTCAGCCATTGTAATAATAGTTGCATCGATATTTTAATAACAATTTTATTATATAAAGTAGTGAATATATTATATAAGATACTGATAAATTGTCGTAATAATCTTAAAACATATCTGTATTTAGAACAATATTGCGCCCAAGAAGTTTAAATTTTCAGTAGAACATTATTCGTGTATTTTGAAAGTCTCTTTTAATATGGAAGATAAGCTATTTGTGTATAATAACAAAGTCATGGTATTCAAAATTGAAAACTTTACATACCATTACTATTATAATTGTTTGTATTGTACAAAATTTACGGGGAAAAATAATTATCTGTAGAGAAATTGTTGGCGATTAGTGCGCGATGAAATGTTCCGTCCAAAGATTTCATTTGAAAGCTAGAAACATTTCTCTGGTGTAAATTTGAACCAATCGTTCGATAGCTAGAATCGGGCGCAAAGTCGATTGAAAAGTTGAAGCGTCGACCAATTTGGCCATGCTGCCACCTCTGGCTTATATAGACGCGCATATAAGCGGATGCTGTTACCGGGCCCGCATTTCTACTCGGCTTCCACTTTTGTTCCGATATAGATTGGTGCGCGCCTGTGTGTGTCTGTGTATGTGCGGCTGCGGACTGCCGATGAAACACCGAAACGTTCGATTTTCGTACACGCACGTGCGCTATAGTTCTGTATTGCTTGTTTGCTGGCCTCGAACCGCTTTCCATCAATGCATTGCTCTCGAGTCTTGTTGTCTTTTGAATTCAGAAAACTTTTGTTATTAATGTTAATATATACTTATTCCTATAATCTTGATTAATAATACGTAGCTTTGTTTGTAAATCAAAGACTTAACTCGATTGTAGTAATTAAAATCTGCGTTGTAACAAAAATGGAATGAATACTGACTGGTCAAAAGAAGTTTGCGAACACGAGTTGCAAATGCATGAATGACATCAAAGAGAGAAAGCGGTAGTAATGAGGGAATATGAGCGGAAACAAAGCCTGGAAAAGGTCGGAATAGTACTAGAGGAAAAAAATAGGAACGGTAAAAAGAGACGCTAACACAGATAACGTAGAAGAGACTGGAGAGGAAACAGAGGAAACGAGGTTGCCGGGAGAGGCTTGAAAAAGGCATCTGCGTTAATTTCATGCTCTCTCGCGACGAGCAGTGTCTAGAGTCCACCTCTGTAGAGTCTGGAGTTCTGGACCAAATCGGATGAGTAAGTTAGCGCGCCTTTGTAGTCTTTATCTCGTGGCGACCGCACGGAATGGGAATAAATATACGAGTAGGGAATTTGAGTTTGTCAAATTGTTGCATGCAGATTGCAGAATAACGCGCTACTCGAAAGTTGTGAATTCTCTGCTCTCATCAGCACGATATAGGAAGGCTGACAAAAACTACTTATGGAGTGTCAAAGAAAGTGAGATAGAATAGGGAGAGAGAGAGAGAGAGAGATAAATTGGAAAGGAAAGTTTGCATGGAGCGAAGAAAGTGCTGCTTTCATTCGAGGACAGGTGAGGGTGGAGTAGGCGAAAAAGCTGCCGTAGCTGATGATTACACAGGTGGATGAAAGCGAAGTACCTGCGAGCTTTGGGTTAGTCACATATTTGCTGACGTACGGAGGACTAAAAGCTTTTCACTGCGCTGCTCCATTTACGAGCTGTAAATCGGGTTCCGTTATATCGCGCTTAGCCCCTGTTGCGAAACAACTTGCCGGCATAGAAAGCCGATAAGTGACATTGCCGATAGATAGCTAACCGGAGTCGGAACATGTATATAGGAAAGCGGCTTATGGCAACTGAGAAGAGCGCGTCGAGATTAACAAACATTCCAACAATTACACTCTGATGCATGATTTTCTTTTCTCAACTTTTACTTTGACACCGAATCTTTTTCGGAAATTAAATCTTGATTTCAATATACGATTTTTCCTACTCCCCCAGCCGCAATTGGAGCATTTTTCCAAGCCATACAGATTGCCTGGCAGCCCTATATCGGTGAACAACCGTTCGACAGACAAAATCAGAGGTGCTCGAGCATCCCGACAAGCGCGAGCACTTTGACATTGTGGGTTTGGGATTTTCATTCAGGACCGCTGCGTGCGATGGGGTGAAATTCGCGCAACTTTTGACCACTTTATGAGCCAACGAGTCAGAAAAAAAAACGAATACCGCTGGGCAAGTTCCGGCTTTTGGACTATGACGAGCTTTTGCGCAAAGCGACCCTTTGTGCCCCGCTTGCTCACTTGCTGCCGCCGCCGCCGCCGCTGGCTCGCGGTTTTCATGCTTCGCCCTACTCCCCCGCTTGCCGTTGGCCAAAGAGAATTTGCCAGCGTAACTTTACGTACGTGCGCGGCCCTGCCTGTCGATGTATTCCCGATGAATTTTCGACGCGTAGACAAAGAGACCGAGCGTCCCGGTTATTTGCTATTTGGGTCAAAGTTTCAAAGGGGTGCCAACGCGTCGGGCTTGTTGGCGTTACGCATTCTTCTACATTAAAAGCTCTGTGCGCGAGCTGTTATCGCTGTTTCAAAAAGCGCGTCGCTGTACAGCGTTTCAAGCTTCAAACAAGTTTTACCGTCTTATCGGCCTATATAGAATGTATAGGAAATAAATGAAGCTCATACCTCAGTCGATTCTCGCGTCTAGTTTATCGGCCGCTATATGCCACGAAGCAGTTGCGTATACAATAGCGAGAATATTCTCTCGAATTGGTAACACAGGCGAGCTTGCAACGCGCCGCTTCGCAGCACATAGAGCGGCCGGCATTAATTCTCGCACGTCGATTTCAAACGTAAGCGCGCCGCAGCTCACCGGATTTTACTTCCTAATCGCATTTTCCGCAACGGAGGCCGCCGTGTGCGGCGATATTCACTCTCTCACACTGGGCCCATTGTTCGCGCTGCTGTAGCGGCACTTAACGTTACACTAGTATGCAGCAGCAGCAGCAGCTGCTGGCCGGATTTCTGCTGCTTCGATACATACCTACTTGCCCGTGCGGGAGTATCTACACGTAATTCGCTTGCTATATCGCAGGCTCGTTACACCGGAATGCAGCAGCGCGCGCCGCAATCATTTCAAAGTCCGAATTTCTCGAAAGCTGATTCTGAGCGTTTGGCATCGCTCGTCCGCGAAATCCATTTCGATAGCTTTATTCATCCTTGAATTTTGATGAGGTTTATTTTGGTGCGAGATGAAATTCCACGCGATTTATGGTCCGATTTCGTAATGCCCGCAGCGTTGTTATCAAAATAACGCTAATAATAGCCTCATCAAAGCGTGCGCGCGACTGATGCCGCAGTCTAATCTCCGAGCAGCTCATTAAACTTGATGGGAAAGTCCCGGCCTGCAGTCTTAGCTGCGTGTACTCTCGGCTAATTAAAACATACTTAATTCATTGATTAATCATCTCTGTCGCTCATCCCAGTTATGACCTGCTCTCAGACGCAGCGGTACAAGCTATATATACCCTATGTATATAGTCATCGGCTCACGTCTGTGCCAGTGCGTATGTGGATATACATCCAACGTACACACGCACACGTCTATGCGCAATTCCCCGCTGCACACACGACAACGTTAGGAGCACAGACGGGCTCGACACTGCTGTTTACGGGAGATAGAGGTATCAGTTGGCATTATACTCGTAGAGGTTGCGCGAGCTGGAGAGATGCCTTAAGCCTTCGTCCCGACAGCTCGTGAGCTCAGATATTAATTTTCGAGACGCAACTAATCTCGCGTAATGGTCTACTGTGATCGCGAGGGATGCGATCGAAGTCGCTTAAACGCGATCAGCCCACAGAAGCTGCTGCTCTATATACTGTTTCCGTTGGCATGTGTGCCGTATGTATACGACGCGATCGTGCCTCAACACTGCGACCAATTCTGACGCGAAACTATACACGCGAGTCTTATACACATCGTGATGCTTATGTGTGTAACGAGATTCGAAAGCAATTAGTCGAGATAATCGCTCATCGCACAGGCGCCGGCTATACTCTTGGACGCTTTTTAATTCGCGTACGTGATTCTTCATTTCGATAACGGTATTTTATCGTCGGGTCAGAGCTGAGCTTTTCTCCATCAGCGTCGAACGCTCGCTCGGCATACATCAAAAGAGGGATTTTCGTCAAATGTGTAGCCTCTGGATCGCGTTTTCAAGCCTTTCTGTACGAAAACTCTTGTACGCGGAGTTTTTTCTACCACTCCGGCGAGAGAAGAAAAAGCTCGGTTTTTGTTCGTGCTTGTTAATCTCTTCCGGATCCGTGGTAATTAACCCGACAATTACGAAATGCCCCCGGAGGACCTCCTGCAACGTGTGCACGAGCTTGTCAGGCTTGAAAATGTTGGTAACCCCTATTTTGAAAGAATCGCACTAGCCTCGTAACTCTGACCTCCCGGAACATGACTGGACTTCAACTCTCCCGAGGTATGCGGTATAGGTATACGGAATTTGTATATAGTCTTTTTCAGTCCACGGGGGCTCTGTACTACTGATCTCTTTTTGTTACAGATCGAGTGAAGTGTGCTTTCAAATGTAACGTGGAATATCGGCTCATTTAATTTTCGTACAATTATTTGTATGAGCTTTTTCGATGGGAATCCCTATATTATGCTTCGAAATAACTCGAACATTTCGCGTGTAATCCTCTTCATCCTTCCAACGCATACATGAAAAGGCTTCATTTCTGGTAATAATATTAATCTGGATTCAGCATAAACAGGGTGTTCCGCGTACATTACATTACCGCGTGACACAGAATAGTAATACGTTAAGCCCAGAACCGCGACCAAGTATATGGGTATAGGTACCCCTCTGGCCCGCATCATAAATCCCCTGAAAGAAGCGCAGAGCTCGACCTCTTTCTCGCATGGAATTAAAAAGACGCTGCTGCTGCTTCTTCTCTCTTCCACTCCGTAACCTCTTCTCTTTCTCAGGGGTCTTCGTTCGTTGCTCCCTCTCCCTCTCGTTATACGCCAGTATAACTCGGCTCTCTTTCTTATCTGCTATTCACCCCGTTTCTTTTCAGTCCGGGCTATCGCCCCGTCTCTTTTTTTGTTTACTTCCTCCTTATTCGGGCTTTTCTCTCTAGCTCTTTCGCGGCGCTTCACCTACTTTCCCCACGGCTGCTGCCACTGTTACCTTCTTTTTTTATACCCACCGCAGCAGCCAAATTTCGACGAGTCGTCGCGTAGTTTGCCGCCTCTAATCCCACTCGGTTCGTTTTGCATCCGCATTACTCTTTTCTGCACTTTTCGTTCGTTGCCTTCAAACTGAAAATCTCTTCGATGTCGATGACGAATAATTGATTTTTGTTTAAGGGGTCAAGCCTGGGTTAAATCCTGTAAAAAAAATATTATTTTTATTAATTTTTCTTTTCATGATATTTCAAAAAAACTTATTTTATCTTAAATTATATGTCATTTTTACCAATTGACATTATATATATAACACTATATAGCATAC
>UCOJ01002353.1:0-12752 GCA_900474305.1 Cecidostiba fungosa
AGCGAGGACGGAGCTCCCTCAGACATCAATAAACGCAAGCCATCAGCAGCACCAAGGACTTCTTCTTTCTTCCTCGTGACCCCCCCCCCAACTTCCGTCACATTTTGGCATCCCTTGTGGCGCGAGGATTCGCAGGAAAAAATAAGTACAAGTTTTTTTTGCGGTGGAGCAACGCTAAAGAAAATTTTTATCACGAAGAAAATTCAAATTTTTTTGTGGAGCACCGCAGCAGAGCTTTTGCACGAACATCACCAGTGCGAAGCAACTACAAACAGCAATCCTCAGGAGAACAGCGCTAATAAAATTAAATTAGTGGTCGCCGAGGCTCCCGACATCCGTCGGAGCTCAGAAAATTCACTAAGGCCGCACCGACCTCGTCACTCGACATCAAGTCAAGTAAGAAAGAGCGGCCTCAGCAACCAAGCAAGCGCCGGCGTGCCTTGCAAAATCCTACCAAGCCCGCCAGGCTCTTCAAAGCCGACCTCGACCCTCAAAGCCCGCCTGGGCCTACGTTGGAACCAGTACAGCCGTCGGCGCGGACCAGCCGCCGACGAGCCCGAACAAGCAGCACCGGGCCAGCCCGCACGCGCAGCACAGCTGTTGGCGCGGACCAGCCGCCGACACGTGCGAGTCCAGCCCAGACCACCAGTCCAGCTACCAGCCGCAAGCAGCCTTCGGACATCGCTACAAGGATCACCATGCGAACCATCTGCGCAATCCTGATCATCGCAATGTAAGTCGTTTCTTTACACTAACACAACTTGGCTGGTATAGTTCAATTAATTTCCGAAAAATTATTTTATCGTCTTTCGTGGTCCCGCGCCAACCGGTATATTCGACGCGGCAAAAAACGTGTTCGGACGTGGCGCGAGGAAAAAAGGAGAAAGGCTTCGGCGCGGAGACGAACCAGAGTGGAACAGAGAACAAATACAACACGCGCGCGAGGTGTATAGATCAACTCAAAAAATGACCCCGCGTACATATAGAGCAGTGTGGACTCAGTTCAGCAGAGATCGATTAAATTTCAGCGACTCTGAAAATGAGCCCAGGATACCAAGAATGTCGGTTAGCTGGACCGAGGCGCGAAAAGACCTGCTGGACGGGCATTGCCGATTGCCAAAGACTTACGAGCTGCCGAAAGCGTATGACGGTAATATTAGCGAATTAGTCGTATTGGATGGCGTGAGCCAACCATTAATTGAGACACAGGCAGCGGCTAGCGCAATAGCCGCAGACGTAAGCCGAACAGACGCTGGTAACACGATCGCGAGCGGTGAACTCTCGAACGCGAGCCGGGTAAATGCAGCCAGCGTAGTCGCGAGTCAGACGGATATAGCGGGAATTCAGGAAAGATTTGACCGTTTAAATATAAATTCAAGTTACCCCAACGTAAATAATATTTGCAAAAAACTGGAAATCCCGCTCGCGGCGAGCGAACGGCTCGCGATCAACGAGAAATGCGTGGCGGGAGTGTCAAATTTTTTCGATATAAAAGATATCGCTTTGGGGGCCGTCAAAACAAATTTTTTTCAAAAGCTTGGGCGATTGACAAGCAAAAACAAAATGCAAACCGGAGAGATACGAGAACCGAGTGCAAGAACTTACAGAGGGAACGCGCTGAATTTGGGTGGGAACGTCGCATTGAACGAAATACCTACGACACGGATTTCCGGCTGTAAACTCGACCTATCCCCAGAAGAACTGGAGATCGTACTGAGCTTGCGCGAAGAACAAGTATTCTTCCAGCAACAAGAGCGACAGCGACGACCGGTTTTCGCGCAAGGGAGCGATATATAGATCGAGAACCGACTGCAGACGCGTGAGAGCTTCTCGACCGAAAAGCAGAGAGGCCGAGCGTCTCAGCCCAGTAAACAAGCAAATAATTAATTCCCCTAGCGCAAACGGGCTACGAGAAATGTCGCGACGCCATGGGCAGTACGAGAGCGACGGTCGCATCGATCGGAGACTCGAAAATCGTCATTCGTCGGGCCGTAAAAATGCCGCCTACGGAAGGTCCAGTAACGCGGGAATCGAGCGAACCAGCGCACCAAACAGGTGGGACGCACGAGGCCGCGAGCACGAATACCGCGGCAAACCCTGGCCATCAGATAGCGAGTCGGATGAGGTGCCTCGCGATCACAAGCGCCCGCAGAAGCGCGCTCCGGATCGCGGCCGGGGGCCACTGCGCCGAAACTACGGCGGACGCGGGCCTTGGGGCAGCGACCCAGGAGACAGTCCGAGCGACCCGAGCGACCCGAGCGACGACGAATTCGGGGCGGGGAAGAACATGTATTTCGGACGTAACCGCCATCCCAGGAGTAGCATGCCTTTTCACCAAGCCATGAACTTCATCCCCAATTCGGAGGCGACCCCGATGAACTCAACCAATTTTGTAGCTCGGTCAGAAAAGTTCTATATTCCTTCGGCAGGGAATTCGAGGATTACTTGCTCATGTACATCGCAAATAAATTGAAAGGCAAGGCCGCCGACGGTTACCGCGCGCGCACCACAAGCTATCGGTCGGTCGAGCAGCTGCTGAACGACTTAACATTGCAGTACGGTAACATCGGCATCGCGGACGAGGTACAAGCACACATCAAAGTTCTAAAGCAAAAACAGGGCGAGGCCGTCGGAGATTACGGGCTGCGCATGCAGAGATTGCATAACAGATTACTAACAATTACTGAATCTGCCCCAGACCTGTCATCGTTCGACAGAAAAGCGCGTAGGCGCTACGCCGACGACGACGCGCTGCAACAATTTACATTCGGCCTCGTAGTACCCCTCGACCATAAAGTGCGCACCGAGCGCCCACGCACCTTTAACGAAGCAATAAAAATAGCGCTAGAATTCGAGGGCAAGCAAAGCGCGCGACGCATAATGTACGGTGAGGTCGAACCTACGTTTCCAGCAATGCTCGCTCTGCCTGTCCCGGTGCAAGTGCGCAGGGCCGCAAGGTCAATCAAGCAGCAAATCCGAGCGCGGATAATCAACAAAAAACTTACTGTAATTATTGCAATATGAACAATCACGCGCTTAAAGATTGCACCGTATTATTAAAACACGCAATTCAAAACGTTATAACGAACCCGTAAGGAAGAAATTCTAACAAAAACAACAACAACAATAATGGCAACAACTCCGGTAACAATGCTAATAATAATAATAACGGCAACAATAATGGCAACAATAACGGGGCCGGAGGATAGCGTAATTACCGTAAAAATAATCGCTACAATAAAAACAAAAACCACAATAATAATAATAAAAACGGCAACAACGTTAATAGTAACTACAATAAAAATAACAACCCAAACAATAATCGCGGCGCGGACAATAACGCGACCGACGCGGCAAACAATGACAATTTGCAAAATTTAAACTAGAAGGGCGCTCGTCGCATTCCTCAAGTGCCGGGCGTCGAAACGCAGAACGAGAAATCGAACAAAAAGCCGAGTCAGCGACTATAAGATTCCTTACTGCTGGCCGGCAACGCCCAATTGTAAATATCAATTGCCCCCAATTATTAAACAAAAAGGGGAAATTTTATGCAGATTCAGGAGCAGACATATCAGTAATTAAAATCGGAAAATTAGCACCCGATCACCCTATCGACACACACAAAATAATAAAGGTGCAGGGAGTAACCACCGGCACACGCTCGGGCAAGCAGTGTTACAACTGCAAGGGCTGGACTGCGACGTCCAAGTCGTACCGAACGATTTCCCAATCGTGCCCACACCTCCCACACCTCAGTGCCGTACGAGACCGATGAGCGTATTACCATACCGTCAAGGGTAAAAATGGTAATTAGCGCGCGTGTGCGAGACAAAAGCGTGAAAATAGGGTGGGTCCCGTTGATGGACCTACATCCCAACCTGCTCTTCGGAAACTTTGCCGCGGAAAATAGAAACGGCCGCGTATTGGCGGAATGCATAAACATTGGGGATACGGAAGTATCGGTTGCCAGCCCGATAGAGGATTTACAAGAATGCGAGACAATCGCGGTAAATGATCTATATCAAGCCGATGGGGACGGCACACCTGACCGGGTCGCAGATTTCTCGGCAAGTTTAAGGCGAATGTTCGACGCGAATAAAATCCAAGAAAAGTACAAAGTAGTTAGTGCGTTGAACGAAAAAATGCGCGCGAACGACAAGGCCAGACTCGAGCGCGTAAAAAAAATTTTACAGCTGACCGACTTAGAGGGTTGCAACACGGAAGAAGTCGAGTATATTCGCGAAATAATCGACGAGTATTCGGGCGTGTTCGGACTCGAGGGAGAACCTCTGCCGGCGACGCACCTCTTGCAATACAAAATTGAATTAAAATCAAATAAACCAGTAAAATGCCAAAGCTTCAGGTTTCCGCCGCACTCAAAGAGCACATGGTTCGCGAATTGCAAAAGCTTCGCGAACAAAATATTGTCGTGCCGTCAAACTCAGATTACTCGTCAATGCTATGGATAGTCCCAAAGAAGCCAGACGTGAACGGTAACCGAAAAGTCAGGCTGGTAACCGACTTCCGCGCATTGAATGAGGTAACGGAAGGGAGCTGTCACCTCTTGCCGTTCACAATCGACATTATCGAGCACCTCGCATCCGCCAACTACATAACGGTGATGGACCTAAAACAAGGTTGTCACCAGGTAGAGATGCACCCCGAGTCTGCGCATTTAACCGCGTTTTACGCGCCGGACGAGAAACACGGCAATCAACTATTGCAATTTAACAGAATGGCTATGGGGCTTAAAGAAGCCACCATAACATTCACACGGGCAATGTCGTTGGCAATTGCCGGCTTCCAGGGCGACGAAGTTGAAATCTACCTCGATGATCTCATGGTGTTCAGCGAGACTCTCGACGTACACCGAGTGCGGTTCCGCCGGGTTTTAAAAAGACTGCTCGAGGCTAATATGACGGTGGAACCGAAGGAATGCAAATTCCTAAAAAGGGAAGCGCATGTACTCGGGCATATCGTGGGCGGCGGGTTTATTAAAACTGACCCCGGGAAAATAAGAGCAATGGCTGGATACGCGGTCCCAACGAACGCTCAGAAGCTCGAACAAGCGCTAGGGCTTTTCAGTTATTATAGGAGATTTATAGAAAACTTCTCGAAAGTCGCGTACCCGTTATTTAAGCTCCTAAAGAAGGGCGCGGAATTCGTATGGGGACCAGAAGAGCAAGCCGCATTCGACGAGTTGAAAATGCTAATGTGCAAAGAACCGGTGTTAAAAGCTCCAGACATGGAGCAGCCCTTTATCATGACAACCGATGCCAGCGATTTTGCCCTTCGCGCAATTTTAAGTCAGTGAAAGCTGGGCAGAGAACAGCCATGCGCGTACGCGTCACGATGTCGCAAAGGTAGCGAACTCAGATATCCTACCTATGACAAAGAACTTCTCGCGGTCGTATTCGCTAAAGAGCAGTTTCGGCATTACGTGTATGGGCGAAAATTCACAATAGTTACAGATCACGAAGCATTGAAACATTTTCACACGTCTAAAAAACCGGATTTAAGATTCGACCGGCTTAAAGCGGCGCTCGTCGGGTACGACGTCGATATAATATATCGACCGGGAGAGAAAAATGCAAACGCCGATGCGCTTTTGCGCAATCCAGTGCTCGGTCCGGGCGTAATAAACCCAAGTTGCCGCGAGCAGAACTTTACGAATTAGCCAGCAAACAAATCGAAGAAGATCCGGACGAGGATGCCGGCGCGCCGCCGGGTAGAATCTTCCGCACGCGCGCAATAAAAAAGCAAGGCATAGACAAAAAACGTAAAACGAAACAAACAACGTCAGATTCCGAAGAATCGAGAAAAGCATCCGAAGTCAAAAGAAAATGCAGCGACGCCGCGCTGATTTATAAAATCGGCGAAACACTGGCCGTAAGAAGTGAATTCGATGGCTTTTATCTATGCCGCGCTTTACGAAATATCTACCACGGTGACGAGGTGATAAAAATTCACTGGTTTTCCGAGGTCAAAAATTGCAGATTTACATACGCGTTAGATTATCGACTCTACGAGATTCGAATGCATTTTGACCAACACAACGTTGAAAAAATCGGGCAAAAATAGATAATCGTTATCTAAAAGCGAGCGCGAGCGGATAAGAGAGATACTCGCAGAATCAATTAAATTCCGAGCAATACCGCAAATAGTGCAGCCAGCAACGGCCGCAATAAATATCGGAGAATCGTCGGATTCGGATGTAACGATGGAAACCGCAGAAACGGTCGTATCCGACAGATCAAGCCTCGGAGTAGTGCTCCCCCCTCCCCCGGAACGAAAGAATACCTAAAACACGTAGCACTGCTGAGCGTCGTAACGCGCAAGTCAAAGCCCAGCCAAAGTCAAATATCGCGCAAGCTCTACTCGCCCAGCAGCACAAGCAGTAGCGAGGAAAGCGACGGGATAATCCAGCCGTCGGGAAGAGTCGCGCAAGAAATCGAGCCGCTTCAATCGTTTAAATTCCCATTAAAACCCGCGGACGTCGACGTAATATTAATGCTAAGCGAATCAAGCCCGCCCGCATCCCCTCATCCACGCGTAAATAAGGGAAATATCAGCCCCAACGCGTACTCATTACCCAGGGCTGAAGCATCACCTTCGGAGGTCGGCATCAATAAAGACCTGGACCGCCCCAGGAAGCCAAGCTCATCGCGAGCAGCAATACCACGCGTAGCCCCGTTGAAGCCTCGCGAACCAGAATTATGGCAGGTGTGCAACGGTAAATTCCAAAAGAAGCTCATCGTGGATATAAAAGAAAAAGAAATCGAGGGACGGGACGGTATGCAAATCAACGTATACGAAGCTAAATTATCCGCCGCGTCCAGTAAAGGAACAGCGATCGACGGCGTGGTAATCGAGACGGCGAAAACGCCAGACAACGACGCGTTCGCAGAAAAAACATCGCACGCGCGCCATAGGAGCACACCCGAGGAAAGCGGAGCGCCACACACGCGAAAAACGAGCCCATCCGCCGGAAAAGAGGGCCAACTTACAAAAAGCGAGAATCCGCGGACGCGAGAAACCGCGCGCGAGCCAGAAGTCCAAACTAACTCGCGCATGCACCAGAGCGCCGACGAAGCAGAAGCGGAGACGGCGGCCCATTCGAGGATTTCGTCGGCATACCGCGGAATTACGAACGTAGGCCCGAACCGTCGGCCGAGAACTCCCGCAGGCCCCCGCATGAAAAACCACCTTCGGCCACCCCCGAAGGCCAAGAGCCTCAGTCCTTCGTTCATACAGTCCGTAAACGAGCACCCCTTCCGGTACAGGGAAAATTTAGTTTACTTAGCGTCAGCTGACAATTTTCTATCAACGGAGGTACAGGAGGCGCTGGTTGAGAGACGTTACCTAAATCCGAAGGATTTGGAAGGCAAAGAATTCAATATCGGCGAGATAAATATTACAGACTGCAAAGGGTTCAGTCTAATCGGGGTTTATATTAAAAAACACTTTGACGACCGCGCACTGCGCTTAGATTTGCTAAAATGATTGCGCAATTTAAAAAACGTCATCTTAACTAGAGGCATAAGCAGCTTCGCGATAATTCGGGATCTCGCAATGCTAACGATAGCCGAATGGGCAAAACTTATAGATCTAATCGACAACACTTTCATGAACAAGCGCGTAGTTGCAGTGCTCTATAAGAATAACTTGCCAGCGCCTCCGGTCAACGAACGATTCAAATTGATCCAAGAATATCACGTAGCGGCGATGGGTGGCCATCACGGGATGACTAAAACGTATAGCAAAATCGCTAACGATTTCTACTGGCGGAATATGCGCCCGGAGGTGAAAAAATTTGTTGCGAGATGCGCCACCTGTCAAAGTAACAAGTTAGTCCGCGTGAAAACGCGCCTACCAATGTTAATTAGTAACACACCGGCAACCCCGTTCGCACAGATAGTCTTAGAATTTTACGGACAGTTAGAGTACTCGAGACGTGGAAATAAGTTCATCTTGTCCGTCCATGATATGCTAACTGAATATATAATTCTAACCCCCGCGAAACATGAAAAACGCGGATGAAGTCGCACGAGCCCTGACCGAGAAGGTCATCTGCGTATTCGGTACGCCGTCGGCTATCTTAACAGACCAGGGTAAACATTTTCAAAACCGGGTGTTCGAGAAACTCGCGAAAATCTTCCAAATAAAGAAATTCTGCACAACGGCATATCACCCGCAGGCGAACAGTTCGATAGAGCGCATGCACCACACGCTCACCGAATATTTCCGCAAATATGTGAAAGACATTACGCGTTGGGACGAGTGGACAGCAATCTGCCAACACGCGTACAACTGTACGGAGCACGAGAGTACCCGCTACTCACCTCACGAGTTGGTCTTCGGAACTAAGCCCCGCACTCCGTCCAGCTTTACACCAATTAACGATGACATGACGTACAATCAATATATCGACGAGATGACGGCTAACTTAACAGCACTACAAACAACCGCGGCCATGAATCTTGTCCAGTCTAAATATCGTTCAAAATACTACTACGACCGAAAACTAAACACTAAATATTTTCGCGAGGGCGAAACCGTTTTTCTATTGAAAGAAACCAAAAAAGGAAAGTTCGCAATCGAATACGTTGGTCCATTCGAGATCATCGAAATAAACAGAAAAACGCACAACGTGACGATACGTAACGATGAAACGACCAAAACTGTACATATAAACAAACTAAAGCGGCCAAGCGATTGAGCCAGACAGATGACCGCGTCGGAAGAAGAATCGGAGTAGGACGCTTTTTTTCTGTTTTTTTTCGCGACACCGGACGTGCCGCTCAAAAAAAAAAAAAAAAAAAAAAATAAGAAAGAAAGAAAGAAACGTGACACGCACTCCCGCGGAGAACAACCTCCTGGTGAGCTAGCGGGCTCTAGGCAACAAACACTAACGCCGACTAAAATTTTAGGATAGCCGCTGGAAGCCACCAGGAGAATCTCAACGCGGCCCTCGATCGCGGATCCGCCCCATTCATCCGTCTGTTGGAAGAGAACGTTGGCCTAGTCACCGAAAAAATCGCGCCGCTCGCAACTTCTAGCACAGCCTGGAAGATAATCCAGAATGTGGATCTACGACCGTATTTTAAAGCGAGCGAAATGCTACAGAAGCACACCGCTAAGGTGGTGCCCGCGTGCGGCCCCCACTGCGAAATCGGGGAACTGCAGCAAGCAGTCAAAGACGCGGTGCGCCAAGCGTAAAGGGTGGTAGATTTGTTGCTCGTGCATAATATTGGGGATGAACCACGCCGCGCACGGAGATCGCTTCTACCATTCATCGGCACGATTCATAAATTTCTGTTTAGTACGCTAACGGAGGCCGACGAGGCCGAGATTCAGGAGGCTGTAAGAGCCATTGCGAATGACACTAAAATCACAGCTGCATTGTTCGCGAACCAAGCGGAGATTATCGATCGCGCCTTATCCGATCTAGATAAAAAGCTAATAAGGCTAGAGGCCTCAACATCCGTTTTAATGAACAAATCACTCGCACTGAACAATAATCTGGCAATGCACAGCGCAATACAAGCGGTGAAAGACAACCTGCTTCAGTTTAAATTGGACACGGAAGTCCTAACGGATGCGGTTCTCTTCGCGACGCAAGGGATGGTTCATTCACGAATTATACCACCAGAAGTTTTTGCACACGCGGCTAGAACAGCAGCCAACACCGTGGCAAACGCAAAATTCCCTTTGCCCGGGGGCAACTTTTCTGCCGTACCAATCCTCAAAATATCCAAGGTAACTGTACTCCTAGTGAACAGCCACCTAGTGTACCAGCTGGCGATTCCGTTCCTAGATATCAATAAATTTAATCTTTTCAAGGCCTCGCCGTTACCTTCCGTGCAACGCGCCCTCCATATTCCAAATATAGCAGCATAAATTTGGCCCGAATTCCACTTCTTCGCAATAAGCGAATCAAATAGATCCTATATGCCAATACCCCCAGAAAAGATAAACAAGCTTCGCAAGCTCGGCGGGATGCTTATCGCAATAAACCCCGAACCGGTCAGAGAAATTAGGAACAACGTCGCGTGCGAAGTCAAAATAGCTTCGGGACACGCGCTGGGGAGAGCCGAGCACTGCGACATACGTTTAAGACACGGTGTGGCTCAGGCTCCACAAAACCAACGCTTGGATATTTTCCGTCAGTACCAGTGAAAATATTTATGTACAGTGCCAGCGAGCCGAACAAATAATGTCCGAAATAAGCGGCACAGGTGTACTCGAATTACCCCCAGGGTGCTCAGCGCACACCGCGAATGCGCATTTATCTGCCTCGCGTTCAGTAGTATCTTACGCGAACACATATTTCTTCGAAACAGTCGTATTCAATGTCTCCGCGATGTTGAACGAGATAAGTAGCCTCGAAGGCAAAGCAATCGAGCTGCAACAAGCAATCGAAATTGAAGCTAAAAATCGAGCAGAAAACTCTCACGGCGTAAAATTCGAAACGCTCGAAAGCGGCACAGCACTTCGCGACATCACAATAAAAGCACGTGAAATCGCAAACCGCAAAGAAACGTCATTCGAATTAGAAAAGCTCTCAAATTTTACGTCTTGGTCCAGCTACTCGAGCTGGACAACGATCGCAATAATCATCGCGATCATAATCGGCGTCTGGGTGCTCAAAAAACGCCGCGCCGGCCAACCAATTCGTAAATTAATTAAGCAGCAAGAAAAACAAATGGAGCTGCAAGCCCTCAGAGAGATAAGCCGGGCCAGAAGCGAGAATTAGTCAACTCTCCCCCTCGCTTAGAGCCAGCCAGTCCACTGGGCAATAAAAGTACTTAAAAATCAAATGCAATATGTTCTGAACCCAGCCAAGTGTGTTCAACAAAAGAGGCGACATTAACTTGAATAACACGAATAAGATATTTAGAATAAAATTTTTTTTTTCACTATTAGAATAATATGTTTTTTCAGGGTTTAAAGGAATTATCATTAGATTTTAAGAATTTTATTCCTTCAATAAAGTAACCATCACTGATAAGTATCAATATAAATAAAGAAAAATGTATTTCAGGAGCTCCGTCACTAAAGAAAATTGTAAAGCAGCAGCGGCTGCTAAATACAACATCCGCGTACACACACACACACACACACACAGACACACACACACACACACACACACACACACACACGAAATACAAGTACCTAGCATTCTCGCAGAGGACGGAAGAGGACGAACACTCACACACGCACCACTCAATCTCAAGCTACAAAAGGGACACATACACTCTGAAATGTGTACATTCTCACACGAAATCAACATACACCCATGCACTTTTCGGCGTGGTGTTCCGATTAGTTTTTTTTACATATTCTGTTTTTTTTCGGGCGACGGGGACGTCTGCTCATGCGACCTCGGACGTGTCACGAACGAGCTTTGAGCTCTCCGGTGGCATCTCCGATGGCCTGTATTTCCGGCGATGCGCCAGACGCATCGTCAGCGAAGGAACACCGCGGCCCGAAAGTTTCCACGGGCAGAAGTACAACGATGCACTACGGCACGTGAATCCGCTCGCCGTCGACGAGTCGCGTCGACGAGCAAGCGGGCAGATCACCGGCGACCACGAGCGAGGACGGAGCTCCCTCAGACAGCAATAAAAGCAAGCCATCAGCAGCACCAAGGACTTCTTCTTTCCTCCTCGTGACCCCCCCCCTCCAACTTCCGTCACAAAGCAGTTCAGAAAAAAAGCACAAGCTGTCAGTTCCGTAACACTAGTAAAGTACCCCTTAGACACAATGTATATCAAAGTATATTGGATTTTTCTTAAGCAAATAGTTGGTATATTCGAATGTATGTGCGAGGAACTCATTATATTAATTCTATTGACCTGCGTGGGTTAATAAAGACCTACAATGTCAGTTCCGTATCCTCAGAATACTGTCAGTTCCGTAACACATTTATGTAATTTATGCATGGACTAATATGGTAACTTTTTATAGAAGTAATTTTTTGTGGTTTGGTTTTAGGTACTTGTTTTATATGTAATTTGAGTTAGGCTAA
Source organism: Cecidostiba fungosa (assembly GCA_900474305.1). Taxonomy (NCBI): domain Eukaryota; kingdom Metazoa; phylum Arthropoda; class Insecta; order Hymenoptera; family Pteromalidae; genus Cecidostiba; species Cecidostiba fungosa. The sequence continues at coordinate 12,032 of UCOJ01002353.1, forward strand.
GCACCCTATAAGTTGAAAATAGTTGATTTTACTATGGGGTCATTTTAAAGCCTGTTTTCTGCAAGTTACGGCAGCATCATCCATATGATTACCCTGAATATGAGCACCCTGAATATGAACACCCTGAATACGAGCATCCCTGTATATGGACAACCTGTATATGAGCACCCTGTTTATGATCACCCTATATATGAGCACCCTGTATGGTCACCCTGTATAAAAGACCCGTGGCATGGATTTCTGAACTGCACCCTGTATATGTTTACTGTATTCTGTATATTAATAGTATAACAGCTAAATATAAAATAGATGCATACACATTTTTTGTTTTGAACGTACGTTTAATTCGCAAATTAATATACAGCTCGGTTTAGATTTAAAAATCCCGAAAAATTATTTGTTGAAAATAAAGAGGATAAAAATAACATACAAAATATAGTCTGGAAGAAATGATAGAGTATGTTAGAATATTATTATGAATTATATAATTATAAATCTATAATCCAAATTACTGATATATAGGTTTAATTAAAAAACTAAAAGTATTAAATATACCATATACCTGTAAAATACATGCAGACTTATATGAGTTAACTGTTAATATTGTAAAAATTCAAAAACAAATTCTGAATCAATATAATCAAATTCGATATGCATCTTTTACTATATTTATCTGTGGAATAGGTTTACTGGGGATGTGTGGTAAAATAGTATATTGTGT
>UCOJ01002354.1:0-12713 GCA_900474305.1 Cecidostiba fungosa
GAGTCACTTTAGTCCCGATTAATAGGTACGAAAAACGCGAAAATCGTTTGCGTGTTACAAAAACCCTATTTTCGGTCCTCTTTATAGGTGCCGAAAATGGTCTTTTCGGTGCACGTGTTATAAAAACATTTTTTTGCCCGCCAATAAATTTTTTTTTAAACCACAAATTTTGAGTTTTCCTTTAAAATTTCGAAAATTTTGAACATTTTAAAAATTTTACTGGCATTATAGTCGTAAAAGCGCGAAAATCCATACATACGTTACAAAAGCCCACTCTTTGTGAACATTTTGTGTGAACAATAAGAGAAAATGAGTTAAAATTAGTAGAATGGTAATTATCTAGGTGTTCCGACGTTGCCGATTAAAGCACAAGGGATCTCCACGTCTTTTTTTTTCTTTTATTATTTACACATTATAGCTTTCGATGTTCTTTGTATAAAAACCGGTTATTGGCGATGTCAGATGTTCAAGGTCAACTATGATGGATCCAGGTAGTTCGTTCCATACGTTTGAAAATGTAGATGTAAATATCTTTCATGAATGATATCTAGATTTCTAACGCCGATAATAACTGGTTCTGAGAAAAGCGCACCCTAGTTTTAACACACCATCCATGATCGATATTCGTATTGAAACCCCAAAACGACGAAGCGCAGTACCTGGACCTAGACACCATACATAACCGAAATTCAGATGTAATGCACGCACCAAAAATTACGATGTGTACGGCAAACATCCAGATATTACCTACCTACAACCAATTCTTTCGCCCAGAGAGGATCAGGCTACCATATAACAACATAAGTTTACAATGCTACATAGAGCCCTGATGAAATCCACATTGCATCCTAACTTCAGACTGCATCAGAATTCCTATGACCCTGGTAGAAATCGATTTCATTTAATAACTAGTAAATAGCTTGTATCACTGGAAATAGGCAAAAGCTAGACCATTTTTTAACCCCCGATGAAACGCTTTTTGAACCTTTTTTGACCATTTATTCGTGTCAACGTAGCGTAAGATATTAATTATAGCAATTTCCAAGGCATTTTTTAAGCTTGTAAACATGGATTAGATTGATTAAATCAAATTAGAAATAATGTATAGTTAGTGGCTAGGAAAGGGCAATGTAAAATGTATTCGATCAAAAAAGTGAAAAAAGAGAAAATCATGAATATCTTTGTAACGCGTGCTTATATGACTTGTATTGACTGTGAATAGCATAGATACTTAAAAATCCAATCGAAATTTGTAAGTATCTTTATATTTAGTAAACGCTACGAAAAGTAAGATCAATATTTCTCAATGTGATGGTGTCTTAACACGTGTTTTATGCAGTGCATTTCAAGAATAAAGCCTAGCACAGTAAAGCATCTAACGTAAAACAAATTTTTTTGCCCAAAACGCATGCAACTGCCTATTTGCATTCAATTCTTACATACTATTTGCAAATAGCATAATAGTGGAACAATCGGAGTAAAGTTTTGAGTGCGGTTTTCTTTATCTTACAAAGCTAAATCGACGAATCAAAGAAAACGAGCTTCAGAATATTGTAATGGACGTCAAGCAGTTTAATACTGTGTACAAATTATACGCCGAAACGTTAAAAAAGAAAATGAACAAATCAAATAACCCTGACAATCACCTCGAAACAATGCACTCCGATGACACTTCACATAGGTCTAATTTTATTTGGAGCCAACGCGATGGCAATGTATTTCGCAAAGCTTTGCGCCTTTTTGAGCCGATCCATCGGTCCGTAAAAGCCGCGACACACAAAAGTCCCGGGGATCGAGAAACTCGTTTCTCCGAACGCGACCCTCACTCCCCATCCGCTGCTTTTCTTTCTCCGGCGTGTTTCATTTCCTGCGACTGGCAGCTTTTTATCGAATCGGCCTCGAGGCCGGGAATCGACGCGGTCGCGATTTTTTGGAAATTGAAAGCGACCACCCTCTACTGTGTCTTCCCTTTTTTTTAAACAGATATATTGCAATTGATTGTTTGTATATAGTTACGTGTTTGTTGCATGGAATCATTTGCTTTTGCTTACCTGAAACAGAAAACAACGGGATCACGTCAGAACAAAAGTCATTCGATAATTGGAATATGTTATTAATTCATATTATATATATTTTCTCCCCAAAGCACCGCTCAAAAAGCCTAATTTACCCGTTTCTGCACACTGTACTTTTGTTACAAAGAGTACGGTATTAAGGGCCTACCAAAGAAAATGAGCCTAATTACTTATTTTTGTTAAACTCAAAATTTGCTTCACTTATATTTTCGCTTCGAGTTATACAAAATCAAATAAAAAAAAGAAGCTTAACTGTTATGACCACCAGATAAGCTCTGGTTATTACTGTCATCGTAATACTGTTCCGCTTGAAATATTTATGTAATGACGAACTGACGATCTATTATATTTTGTGCAAATTCAATGCGTTGAAATCGAATTTCGTTCATCTTGCATTATGCATGATGATATCTGTAATCGTGGTGGAAATTACTTCGTAAATATATTCGCATTATTTTACATTCAGTATATTGCTTCAACTGTTCCTTCGTATTTTAAATTTTCGAGCATTATGCTGGATTAGTATTATAAGAACCATTTTAATAAATTAAAAAAAAAAAAAAAAATCAGTTTTTGCTCATATTTTTTAAAAAATTATTTTTTTTCATGAATTTGACTTTTTAATAAGATGAGGCGGGATTCCGTCTCGCTCGAGATTCTCGAACTTTTGCGAGAATCTCGACGAAAAACCTCGCGTTTCTTGAAAAATCTCAAGATTCTCGAAGAATTTCGGGATTGTCAAAAAATTTCGATATGGCTAAAAATCGAATTAAAAATATAATTTCAAAATATCAACGCTTATACAAAGTTTCAAAAATACGTTTTGGTTTAGCTGAAAAATTGTTATAGTCTTACGCACTGGTTTCCCCTCGGGTTTCGCGAAGAACCTCAAAATTTTTTAAAATACAAGATACGAAGGACCCAAAATCTTATGGTCTAGAGAAATATAGTCTCAGTGGAAACAAGCATCTTCTGAAAAACCGATTTTTAATCCAGGTAGGTACTTGCTGTAAATTATATTCCTTTGAATTCGTCGACAAAGCATCAATAGGTAGCCGTGTTTCGGCTTAATGAAATTGAACGTCTGCTCGATGTATTGAATGCGTTCCAGCATTTATTGCCTGTATACGACGCGTGTTAGAGACTGTCAAGTGGCTGCATTCTAAATCTCTTTTACCAGGATTCGTCGAAAAATCTAATGCAGTAGAGATACGCGTTTGATAATTGACTGTAATGGTTTCGTGTGAACATCTCTTTGACTTCGTGGACAAAGCATCAGTAGATAGCCAAGTTTCGGCTTAATGAAATTAAACGTCTGCTCGATGTATTCAAATACCTTCCAGTATTTATTGCTTGTATACGACGCGTGTTAGAGACTGTCAAGTGGCCGCCTTCTAAATCTCTTTCACCATGATTCGTAAAAAAATTTGATGCAGTAGAGATACGCGTTTGATAATTGACTACTTATGATGGCTTTGCACTATCTTTTGTTCAAGAAACAATATTTAAACATTGTACGTAGCATTAAGGAGGTTCTATTGATATAATAGAACTAAAATTAGAATATGATTAAAATTTTGTGTACATGTCGATTTCTGTCTAAGAAATACTCATATCAATTTTCAGAATGCTACATGGTGTAGAACCGAAGATATATAAATATTATAGGTTCTTATGGAAAGTCACGATTTCGTTTTATTTATACTTGCGTGTTTACATTACGATGTTATTCAAATTTATTGTGTTTGAAAATGAATACACAATGAACATTATTTACCCCTCAAAATTATCATTCATAGGCTCTGACTAATATAGTATAAGTCCATCTTTTTCTCGAGACGAGACGCGAAATCTCGGGGCTTTTTCGGTCTCGCACATGAATAATAGTATAATAATAATAATTTTACGCACATTTTAGCAGCCATTTAGCTCAACTGATGTATAACTTTATTTATTAACAGACCGATGTATAAGCATAATGCCAAATTAGTCGGTGACGTTTCTTTCAAATATAACTATACAGAAACTCGCTGCTTCGCCATTGTACACTTTCTTTCATCTCCTCCAAACCTGCCGTTTCCCATGAACATTCTTTACAATCTCCCCACGGCGCATAAATCCGTCCGAACTAAGTGCAATCCTAGCGAGTTAAGCGCGTTACAGACACACACACACAGCCATACAAGTGCGCGTCGACGAAAGCGAGGGAAAATATAATTGCATCTCGCGCGCACGCTTACACTTGAGCGTCGCGTTATAAAGCGCAAAATCGCTCGGGACGAATCGTCGCCGTTGCCACGCTGAGCTTCATGCGAAAATGCAACGAAAGCACGAGGCAGATGGAAAATCGCAATTCGCGCGAGCGACACACGCGCGGGGGAGTCTTCTCTCTGTGTGAGGACGGGAAATTTACTGGATATGTATGCCGACGCTGCGTGGTATTTTTATTCGAGCAATTTCATATCGGACGGGAAATTTTGGCTTTTTCGGGAAAACTTTGCGTTCTGAAGGATTCGAATCGTTTGTATACTATTGTCGCGTAAATTTTCGAGTTGATTACAATTTTAGTCCACATTAGATGGCGCATTATACTTTTGAAATCCTTCGAAAATCGAAGTAAATTTACAAGTTCTCACAAAGCCGGCAATCTTTAAAAATCGGATATTTACAACGCTGCGCTTACTTCCTCCCCTGATCTTATTTGCGGTAACGACTGAAACTCATTCTAACCGTCAATAAGACACAAATGAACGTGATCCCCGATGACTCGCGCGTCAATTTCTCGCTGATTTTTATTGTGCGATCGCTCGCTCAACCCTTGGAGTAATTACTCAGAAGCGTGATTCTTCGCAAAGCTTGCTGCGTTACTTTGTAAAAACAAAAAGGAACGTTCGTATCAATGCACATCGCGCGCAAACGAAAAAAAGAAAAACGAATGCGAGAATACCGTTCAAAGACTAGCGAGTAATCTATTACCAAAGGCCGAGGGAAATTATGCTTTCACGCGCAGCTTTTTCGGTTGAGCTTTTCTCGTAATTAGTAGTAGTCGGAGCGAAAAAACGCCAGTAGTCCATCGAGTGGACCGCCGTTGCTTTGAGCGAGAGTCAAAGGTTAGCTGGTTGAAAAAGCGCGCGAGAGGATATATAAGCGGAGATGAAGAAAAAGAATTCCGGCTGACTTTTCGTAGAACGTACGCGCGAATTAACGCGGTTATATACGCTTTTGAATAATGGAAGCTCTGCGGGCTGCGTTTCTTCGTCTGACCACAGCGAGCTTAATCTACTTAGCCCATGTTAATGCGCTGACTTTAAAAATGTAATTCGCACGGTTTATAATATATTCCAGCTTTTCTTCGAGAGGACACAACGAAAAACACGCTTCACTGAAAAGCTCAGCCAGCCACACACACACACGTCTACTCGTAAATTAGCATCGACATCGCGCGTCATAGAGAAAAATCCCGTCCGAAAATTCGCGCAAAAGGAGAGCCCGTGTGTGTGTGTGAAAAAGAAAAACACGCGGGAGGAGCCCAAGAGCGCAGTAGTTTGCATATGCTCGCGAAAGAGAGAGAGAGTTTACTCTCCAATTCAGCAGCCGTAGGGAAAAAGCGAGCAAACATCCGAAACCGCCGTTGCCGAGGATCTTGTACGTAATTACGTAGGGAAATAAAAAATGGGGGACCTCGGCTACTGCGCGCTCTCGACAAATGCGCGCCGAGAGTTTGAAGGACAGTCGACCCTTGGCTTTTATTATATGCCTATATTATATAACCTGCTTTTCTTATCGGAGCTTTTCACCGCTTTGACGCATTGAATATCTCGACGAAATGAGATAAAACGCTGCTGCTGCTGCTGGAGAGGATGAATGCGCGTATTGTGCTGGATGTTACCGAGAATTTTGATTTTCTCTGCGGCACTTGTCAATTCGAGCTTTCATTCATCCGTCCCGTCGCGTCGTCGTCGGATTGAAATTAAATTATTCATCGCAATAACTAAATAATCACTGGAAAAGTGCTACAATTAACTCTCATGAATATTCTACGCGGATAGCGCTTTCTACAGGCAGAGTAAATAAGCAATAAAAGCTTCGTTACATACGGTTTACTCTTTCAATAGACGTCGTCTCTTTTTTCTTCGAAATACCCCTTCAACTAAACGGATACAATCAGCCAAGCTCGGCTGCAGGTAAACGTGGCCGGATCGTATTAAGCCTCTCGAAAACGAAGCCGGTCAGGTAATGCCGCCACTCGCCCTCCTCCTCTCCCAACGTACACGTCGACAAACAGCTGCAAGGAATCGAGATAAAAGCTTGGCGTTGCGTGAAAACGTCGAGATTGACCCGAGACCGTTTCTCTCTCTCTCTCTCTCTCTCGGTATAAAATCAAAATCTCATTCGCGACGAGAGGCTACGCTCGGGGCATATAAAAATCTTGCATACGTACGTCGCTGTAATACTGGCTCATTGTGTGTTCCTCTCGCTCTCGAAAATCGAGCTTGTTTCTTTTGCAGCCGGAAAAACGGTTATGGCGAGGATCGAGAGAAAACAATCTTGAGCTTGGATTTATCGCCGCCGGAAATAGAATTATTTTTATACCCCCGAGCGTTTTGTATGCTGCGCTCGACGCCGCGCCGATTTTGAAGCATCGCGCGCGAGTTTACGGCTATTCTTTTGATGAATTAACATCGGTTTTATGGCCCGGAAATTGGTGAAATTCGAGAACGACGAAATTTATTTATTATCTATAATATCGTCTTTTGTAGAACAATTTTTATATATACGTTTCGAGAATCGAAAACTAGAAGAGCGTATAGACGCGGAGGCCAATTACCCCCGCCGCCGCTGGCCACACATCTCAAAACGGACCATTTCCCCGACATAGTTCTCTCGAAAATATCAATAACAACCCAACGGCGAAACGAAGCAAACATCGAGCCCGACTACTCGTAAATCAAGAAATCCATTGCGCTGTATCGGACTCTCTCTTCGGGTAAAAACACACACACACACTATTCAACTTTGGGAATAAAGAAAGAAAAACGGATCGGCCAAACACTCTCTGCGAGAAATCGCATGGGATTCGCGTATAGCTGCTGCATGCACCTCCGTGAGATACAAAAAATTCGAGCAAATTTAATCAAGCGAAAGTTGCGCTAATCCGGTGTGTCAGTTCCGCGTCTCTGCTATAAATGTATAAATTATCTTTTACTTTGTACTCAACATCGAACTAACGATTTTGTCAATTCAACGGTATATTTATACCTGTATAAACTCCAAATCAACAGCAGTAGCAAACACACACACACACACACACACACACAACAAGCGACGACAGCTAACCCGGAAGAAAGTCCAGGGAGAGAGAGAGAAAGATCCTCTCGAGGAGAAGGAAAGAAAGAGTTGTTCTCCCGCGCGATTGGCGAGTCGCGGCACGACGTATCGGGTGGTGCATGCGCCCCTTCGCGTTCGTTCCTCTCTAACTCGACAAGGGCTGGCTGGTCGCCGCCTGACTGGAATTTTTTCCGAGTAATTACGTCTTCGCCGTCGAGGCTAAATCATCCTAGATGCGTGTACGCGAACTTTTTTTCTCTCCTACTTCTTTTTCGGTTCATTCCCCGGGCGACTTTCGCCGAGATTTATCGGGCGCCGTGTATGGCGCAACGTTTTTCTAATTTTTCTCCCGTTGTTCCGCGCCCTGGCGATACGTTAAACGACGCGACGCAATTTCGCCGCCGCCGCCGGATTAATAGCTTTTTTTTCGTATAGCTTCTTTATTAATTCGTTTGTTTGCTGTTTCTTTTTTTTTTTTGTTTCAATATTTTTCAAACAATCCACGCACGGAGTATACATAGCGAGTATTCGCAGCTGCACTCGCATATCGGGCTAATGCACACACGTGTATATATATATGATACCAGGCTTCCGCCGCACGTACCGCATTCGTCGTCGGTTGTTGGCTCTGGAGCTTCTACGAGCAAAGCTATACTAGCCTCTCTCTCTCTCTCTCGCAACAGGTTTCAATAACGAGCCTATTAAAGCTCGACGAGCGTGAAAACGGTCTGGCCCTTGTTTTACCCCCACCTCTCTCTCTCTCTCTCTCTCTGTCTCCGTGTGTTCTCCGCGTCTATCTATACATCTCTCCCTCTCGCTTTTACAACGTAAATTTCGCGCCTCGATGCTTCGCTGATGTTTATTCATACGGAAATCAAAGGCTGGCAATGCAGTCGATTTTTTACCGCCCGCGGCCTCATTTTTGGCTTGCGACTTTTAACTCTTTTTCGCGCGTTCGGTATCTTGCTCTTCCTTTTTTTTCCGCGCTCCGCGTTCTCGTGTGTTGTATTATTTATGAAGGATGCGCGGCGATGATAACGGAATATAATCGATGTTTTTTTGGGATCGTTGAACGTTGCTGGTTGTGAATAATCGCGAAATTTGTTGGGGGGGAATCGATGAGGTGAATGACGATTTGTTCGCTACCGCTAATTAGTCATCCTCGTGTACAGGGTACTGCATGTTTAATTGACCGGGTAACGAGTCGAATAAGTGTTTTTTGGTCAACCAATAAACCGTTGGGCTTCTATACTGTAAAGTTGTCGCATTCGTTGAGTAACCACTTGATTATTGCTGGCGTTAATGATTTTTACTATAATTAATGATTTTACGCAACGATAAGAAATGTAATTAAATTACGAGCGCAGTTGACCCCTGTTGAAAATAACTGGGTGCATGGACATCCATGTTGATTGACATTGATTCTATGTTGACATCTGCTTGGGTTGCTCTCTTAGATTTTCAAGTAACATTTCCGTAGAGTTAATAATAAATAATAAGGACCCTTCAAGGTACAAAATGCACTATACTGATGGCCCTACCATCCTGATGGTACTATGCATTTTCAACATCCAATCCGTCGTCCTACCAAGTTATACTCAGGGAGAGGTCTTAAAACTTTGTAAGGTTTGGTTCCGTTATATCATTCACATTTCATTAGATTGCATTATAACCTACTTTTAATATATATGACAAAAAATTTTGAGGTTTAAAGAGCAGTTTTGAACATAACTTTCGATGATAGCTCAAATGTTTCTATAATACTCGCTGGAGCCATCTTAATTCATACAGATATCCACGTTGAACAGGGAATAAATGTGAATCATCGTGGATAATCCACATGGATATCAACCCAGTTATTTCAACAGGGATAATAAATAACGATACGGTTGAGGTTTTTTTAGATAAATGATTTTTTCAAAAATAACAACGCGCGTTATATTTCTTATGGCCGGCGATGCTATTAGTAATGTTTATCACATGCGTTTAATGAACATTTTTTCTCACACGTATATAGGTATATGTAATATCCAGGATTTTATAGAATGCGCATGACCTCCAAAATAATTGAATTTCAGATAGCTTCATGAATTATTTATTGTATAACTATAAGTATCAATGAATGCCATACAAACATACTAATTATAGAAATATAATATGCAATTTTCTTATTCTCTTCAATAAACTTCCCGAAACCAGTTTTCCTAACGAGTTTATAGTTCATAACTAGCTATAGGTTTTGTATCGCTGAGAACCCGTTTAAGCACTAGGAACGTTGCTGCAACGTTGCATTGGAAACGAAAGAACGTATCCCTAAAACGCGGAAAACGTTGCTAAAACGTTGCAGGAACGTCGAAAAGTCACACTTCGTTGAAAATATACGCTGCAAGAACATTTTGTAATTACGTTGCTAGTAGAATTTTTCCGTTGCTCAACGTTTTAGTGACGTTTTCAAAACTTGTCAAAAACGAGTCGGAAACGTTTGTGCAATGAAAATTTTGAATCACAATTTGTTTTCGGAAAATTGGAACGTTGAAGGTTTGTTGCAAAAACTTTTCTGATAACGTATGGACGGATGATTTTAGTACCAATTATTATGTAGATGGCGTCTTCAAACCCACAAGTGAAGTATTGCTTTGATGTCTACAAAGGAAAGTATCGAAGATAGGGTGGGATGTGTAGGTCTGTTCATTTTTAAGTTTCTACCTAATTTTTTGCGCTAACATTAAGCGTTGCAAGAAACGTTCCATTTCTCCGCCAAATAAAAATAGAAATTTGCGGTGTCCGTTGCAGGAACGTTTCCAACACGTCTTTCGCACATATCTGATACGTTCCCTGAACGTTGGCTACGACAACGTTCCAGAAACGTCTTCAACGCTATTTACCAAAACGTTTCTGCAACGTATCACTTTGAACGAAGTGTGACATTTCTACGTTCCTGCGACGCTTCAGCAGCGTTTTCCGCGTATTGGGGGAACGTTCTTTTGTTCCAAATGAAACGTTGCAAAAACGTTGCTACAATATATCGTGCTATGGCAGTACCTAAAATAAATCATTGAAAAAGCTTTGAAAAAAAGAAAACGTTTTATTATTGGCAGAAAAAAACCCTTTTTGAGCATTCTCCATCAAAATGTGTTTTCGCCAAGGAAGAAATACAGACAACTCGACGCGCTGAATCGTTAAGAAGAATAGCAAAGCAGAGTGTGATGGTATATGGTAAATCCGAGGAAAGCTCGAGCACGCGAGGGTAAAAAAATTATCGTCATCCGTCTCGACTCGTGTTTACACTCAGTACTACTAGCTCGAATTTTCTGCGTAATAAACTTATCTGCGTAATGGCAACGCGTCCGCTTAAACAAACACCTCATCTAGCATATTCTCGAGGCGCAAACTGCCGTAATTTTTCCTCCACAGCCGCGCCACGTTATCTGAAGATACAATCGGTGCTGTTACTACGACTCGGCGGTATATAATGCGCGAAAGAAAAAATTACCTCGTAATAAACAAACAGAAAAGTTAGTTGCAAACAAACGGAAGCTGCTGCTGTTGCTGCTGTATAGCAGGGGACAGGCGAAAAGGTGATAAAGCGAAACGCGCACCCTGGGTTTGCCGCAGCATTTTCCGCGCGTGATCTGCATAGATACGAGCGCGGGTTGGGAAACGGAGAGATGAAGAGAGATAAATAGAAATAGAGCCGCTGGATGGGGCGAATGGTCCGAGATCAAGTGTAAAAAATTATTATTGCAGTGCGTTGTTATAATTACACGCTTTATAGATGAGGGTCAATCGAAAATAGACACTTCCAGATACTGCGAATAATTCGCCTAATTTATCGCAGTAAACAAAAACATCATATATAGTTCAACTAGAACTAGTTCAAAATTGAATCAAAGAGCCCAAAAATATCAGCACACTCGACCCGTAAAAAGCATCGACGTATCGGCAACTGTCTCGATCCATCAGAGTCATCTATAAACAGACAGAGGCCGTCGCAACAGCTGCATAACATCAGGCGCGAAAACGCGAAAGCAAAGGGTTGCACCGCTAGAGAATCCAGGTATAGTGCGGGGCGCAAGAGATAGAGGATCTCTCTCTCGGCCGAATCCGGCGCACAAGTTTGTGAATCACGCGTAACACGTCGGAACGCAGGCTCGTAGGTACAAATTGCTGCCATTACTCTTGCAGCAGTGGTGGTGCTGCGCAGGCGCGCCATTGTGTACGCGGGAATGATTATGGTCGCGTGCCAGCAGGTATGAGAGAGAGAGAGAGAGAGCGAGGGACCACCACACCGGGCGCAATGCTGTCCCGTACGTCACTTAGATTGGCCTGGCTGATGCTGCAGTGGCAATGGCAGTTACAAAAGGCGCCGAATTCTAAAGCGCGAGATGCGCCACACCACGGAGGCGACGACGACGACGACTTTGTCTTTATTACGAAGGGTGTGAGGTGGTGCTCTGATGTGTACAGGCCGACAATGGCGCGCTAACTACCACCCGCTTAGCGGCTGTCGAGGAATTTACCGGGCATTGACAGCTTCTCTGCAGTGCTGATTTTGCGCTAGTATGCTGGGACGGGGATGCGTCGAGGGAGTCTTTGGAAAATTAGATGGAAGGCTTTTGGTGGCGGTATATTTGAATATTATTAGATGTATGCGATTTACTTTATCGAAGAAAAATTAAGTTTGTGCTACTGTAAACTTTTTCAAACAGAAACTTGTGGATCTGTAGAGCACCCTGTTTGTTGCTGAGATAATTATAAACTATGTAAAGGATTTGGAAAAATATTCAAACCTAAAATATAACTTTGATTGGTATGGGTCTTGTATAAGGCAAAGAAAGAGATCGAGATGTAAAAAATCCACCTTTTCCCAAAATTTCAGGCAGATTAGACTACTTACGAGATCGCATTTATATGATATTTTTCTCGAGAACTAACGCATCGAATGACTTGAAATACTCATACGGTTAATAGTTGATATTACTCCCTCCCGCAACACCATGTATTTTTGCAAGGTTTGCATGTTTATACATTGTACCGAGTTATAATTTTGTATATAATTATGATGCATACAAAACAACAGCAGAAGTTAATTAAAATTTTCCACCGCAAAAACATGGGTGTTACGCTCTTTCAGACGCATTTTGCACTCAGTCTTTGAAATTCATTATAGCGAATTCGAAATATGCGAAAGCCATATTTTTCATTATTACCAAAGTACGCGGCTTTTACGAATTAGCCCGTGTAATTATTATTACACAAAAGCAGTAAAAACACGAGCTATAGCCCAAAATTACAAAATTACCTCTAAGC
>UCOJ01002355.1:0-12728 GCA_900474305.1 Cecidostiba fungosa
ACATAATACATATATATACTCGGCAACTCGGTTACTCGACGATATGAGTCGTATTCGTATATGATGATTATAACAGTGTGTGCGATTTGTAAACATTAATGTGTTCTTTCATCATAATTGTAATTCAAAAGCTATTGAAAAAATAAAAAAAATATATGCATTGTGTCGTATATTTTAATTTTGGAGGTTTATAATATTTTCAATAGTTTTCGAACTATAAATCAAAAGTTATTAATTATCACTCTTTTTGAAATGCCAGAAGCTGATAAATAAGTTTAAATAATATTTATTATATTATGTTATCATTTTAATTGGTTGAAATCACTTTTTGACCAAAATCGCCGATGAAAATTGAAATTTGAACTTTCTATCTACGTATTCGACTAGCTCCAGTGAATGTTCTGATGAATTCGTATTAAGTTTATTTTTGTTAAACAAGACATTTAGCACTATTATAATGCTAAATTATTAATAATGTTTATTCTGGAATTATAGTTAAATGTAGTTTATCGAGTTGTAAGTAGCTAGATCAATATCTATGTACTAATCCTAACCTCCTAACCTAAAATATCACATATCGAAATGGTTTTTAATAACCTCTATTATATATGTACATACATACATATAGTAAGTAATTATTTATTACTTACGCGTGAAAATTAGATTTGAATTTGATAAACGTGATACGTGGACACGAAATATTTTTAATTGAACGTGTATTATATGCCTTAGCGAGTCCTTAACGAGTTTGAAGTGTTATTATTGGTTAAGATTGGCTAATGACATTAGCCAATCGTTCATGTCTTAACTATTGTCAGTCTACCGTCGCACGTATCATTTGATACATCGTAGAATCAAAGAAAAAGCTTATCCAACATTTCAACACCCAATCAATCGATAAAGCGCCAAAACCTCTCAAAGACTTCCGGTCACCTCTCGAGAGACAGACGCAATATATAGATATATTATATACTTAGCGGGCGCGCACGCGACCAAATAATACGGGCAATACGCCAAAAAGAGGAGCTGCGGCGAGAGAAAAGAGCTGGCAGCCGAAGGGGGAAGATCGATGCGCTCGGTGTCAGCGTCATAATTGAATGAGTACCCGGTCGGTGCCTCTGTCGGCACTCACTCTCTGGCCGTGCGCGCGAGTATATATCGCCTCGAGCCTCTTTTCGGCTCTCTTTACCTTCGTCGGCCCGGGACTCTCTCCGTCTGATGATGCGCCCCGAGTAAACTCCTCTTCGATTAATTACTCCGTGGCGCGATGCAACACCTCAGTGACGCTAGATGCTGATGTGCTTTTGTTGCTTCTCTTGTTCCGCTCTCTGTGCGCTCGAGTTTTTATGGTTTGGTATACTTTCGAGATGTAGCTTGCGGTTTAATTATCCGTAGGTAAATATATTGTGGTGTTTATATTAATTCATAGGACAGTTGATGACTATGCTGATAAGTGATATTGAATTCGCGTGTATAACTTGAAGATAAGAATTAAATTCATGCATTAGTTCATTTACGTGAAACTTGTATGCTTTAGATGTTTGATTTATGGATATCAGTATGAGATCAGTCGATAACGCGTGTAGTACTGATATAACGCCACTATTTTTTAACCTAATTAATTGATGTTGCATCGTAAACTGTGCGATTGAAATTGCTTTGAACTTTAAATCAATGACATCAAACAAATTCTTAGAATATATAGCCTAACTAAATATAATATTTAAAAATATTGCGTTTATCAATCATGACAAATCAGATTGCGTGATCGTCTTAATGCCACTTCAAGTCGATCAATTTATCGTCTCAGTTCCAAGCTATAGCACGAAAACTAATCTCAATTATACGCTAAGTTTTTAGGTCACAGACTGAATAATCATGATGAAAATAATCTTAAATATTTGCTTATCACAATTTCAATTTTTAGCATGACCTAGCAAAAAAAGGACTGTTAGAACGCGTTTTTCCATTGCAGAATATTTTTTGTAGTAGCAATAAAATATGAAAAAGGGATAAGATAGAGTTTCGCTTATGTATTGAAACCGCAAATTTCAGTCCAATCTATATGCAAAAAAGCCGAATTAAATTTTCAATGAAAAGAAATTTCGTGAAAAACAACCGGAGCAGAAGAAAATGTAGTCTCTTTGACAAGCATATACTTGCAAGGTGACCTACTAGTTTCAGTGGACGCGCTATTTTTAGACCAACTTTAAAGGCTTTGCGATGTCTCGGTTTTATCTTAGCAAGTACTTCATATACGGCGTTTGCAGCTTTGAGAAATTATCTTCGTCTCTATGGTAGGAGCGATGAAACCCTTTATGCTCAGAATCTTGTCCAACGTTCCGGAAAGTACTACTTTTTATTCTATTCGCCGAGACTTTGCTCTATGTACATTAGTATGCTATTTAGTTCGGCTTTTATGGGAGACTTAGAGTGTGTGAAACTTTAACAAATTCTTCCAAGAAAGTTATGTAGGTGAAAAGCCTTACCCTTGCGACACAACAACCAATTGCTTAGGCAGTTATAATATGAGCGGTCCACGCAGAGGCCAAACAAGGTAGCTCTGACGTTGATGGCACGCCGATATATATGCACTGAGAGCGCCTCATAGTGATGAGGGAAATCGAAAAGTGCCTATGCGTCACCTGTCTTCACTAGCCAGAAACTAGAGAGCCGGAAAAATGAACCGGTCGGAGAAACGCAAGTCCAAAATTGTGTTGTTCTAAGGTTACTTTGCGACTTGGCACTACTACGAAGACTGCTAATTATTCTGATCCTGTTTGTAGTCATTCATTTTCGCACGCTTTTTTAACATAAGTAGATAAATCCAGTTCAATAATGTTCTTATGTGATACCTTGGTACAATTCTGAAAATCACCCAAATATTAATATCTTCCACGCTCATCTGTATTGTATATGTAGCTGTTTAATTTCTTTTTTAAATATACACATCACACAATGCTGCACACGATTATTATTAATTTAAATTTTTAAGGCTAGAAGATTGTAAATCGGAGCTTTATTATTTTATAACATAATGATGGATTATAATTGTATTCCTGACCTGATCAATACGTGGAAAATGAGAATAAAATTTAATAAAAGCGTTTAAAGGTTATAATAAATGAAATAACTAAACGCATTGATCTTTTAAAGAAAAAGTACATAATAGGAGAGAATAACAAGATGTTGCCATGCACAAAGCTTACGCCGTGTATGATTCCTAATCGGCTTTTAATATATAATATTTCACGGACTCGAGAAAAAAGTGAGTCCTTCTAAGAAACGGCAATCCCTCTCCGAAACTACACCTAACGAGCTCCGAGTAAATCGCATCTAAATAAATTTGCGTGTGAAATGTCGATCATCGTTCTAGCAAAAAAGAAAATGAAGCCCAAAAAAGTGAAAATAAATGACCAAAAAAAATATATATATGAGCATGCATGCAGATTCGAATCTTGCGAGCGCACGTTAAAAGAGACACCAAGTGTGGGAATCTCACGTACAGCACCGTGCCGGTATGCCCGGAATGAAGGGCACGCGAGAGAGGCCTAACCCGGCCATTAAGCCCAGGCCCTAATATCTAATTATTTAATAAAAATATGTTTACGACGTGGCGCACAGTACGGCCCTCCGCGCCGGCAGTTCCTTCTTCCTTCCTTCCTTCCTTCTTCTTTCTCTTTGAGCATCAGTCCCCGACGGCAAGAGGCCTCGACCGACGATGCAAAAAGACGAAAAGCCGCCAGGGGGAGGACCCCCGAAAAGAACGAACTAGCAGTTTAAAGGGGTCGAAGGTCGGTCCTGCAGCTGCAGATGAGAGACGGTATTTTGCCCGCCGTCGATCTTATAGCGCAAGGGCTTTTTAACCGCTCACTTAATACTTGATTTTGCATACCACGCGTGCCTTTGCGTATGTGCAGACCCGCGCGATGAGATCGTCTTTTTGCTCTTCTCCGCGATCGTTAAGAATAAGGCGGTGTTGTTTGGCTCTTTGTTTTATTGCTCTCCAACGCCGCGGTATTGTTTGTTTGAAATAGGCGTGCTGTTTCTTGATGTTTTTATTTTTTAATAGATAGCTAGTGATTTCAATTGTTTCTTTTGTTCGTCTCACTGTTTTCGCTATAGGCATTATTTTAATAAAATTGTCGAATAACTCTGCACTGAAAAGGAGGTCATTTTACTTATTTTATGACGATCGTTACTTTAGACCTTTCCACGAAGACACTTACTTTTCGTACTGAGAAACAATTTTTGACAAGTGTGTGTGCTACTCTTTCAGGTGAAGCTCGTTTGTTATTTTTTTAAATTCATGTAAATTTACGATCTACATTAATTTTCTAGCCACTATACGAAATCACGGATTATTATCTCTCAGCTGACACTTTGCTCTACGAATGTCACTATATCTATAAGCTCGTCTATAAGTTAACAAGTGATGGTTTTAATTTAAATTTCAAGCAGTAGTGTTTCTACGAATTCATATAACATCTTTTATTCACAGTCTTGATAATTATACTCAAGGTTACTCGCAGGTGTCTACACTAAAAGGTTTTAAAGTTCACTGACGATTCCACCAACTCTGTCTCACAATCTCTCTCTCACCACTCGGCATCACGCGTGTATTATCTCCCCCGAGCTTCTTAGTATAATCAAATCCGACTCCCCATACTATTCTAATTCGGCCCTCGTAAAAACTCGAAACTAAGGATTTTGCATCCGCTGAAGGTATAATAATGCCGGCGCAACCCGGCATTCAAAAATATACAAATGCGCCGAGATTAATATTTAGAAATGCCGCGTGTATCTTCCAGGAAAGCAGTGTATATCTTCCTTCCGTGTACGCCGATAATTCCCATAGCCTCTCCTCGAATTGGAGCGGAAAAAAAGGATGAGAGCTACTCCCTCGGTACGCCTCCAAAAATTCTTCGCGGATCCGCGTTCGCACGCGCCCGCGCAATGCCCGGCAATTACATACACACGGCGAACTACTCCCCCGCTCTCTTTCTCTCTCTCTCTCTCCCGAAAACGATGCGCTCTCTTGGAGTTTCTCCGAGTTCCGTACGCGGCGGCGGTACGGACTAATGGAAATTACAGTGGTGGCTAAGTGGCGCGAGAGGATAAAACTCTTTCTTTCTCGCTGCTCTTTCTCTTTCTCCGACTCTTTCGCGCGGCGGCTATCTCTTTCGTATACGAGCGTTTTTTCAGTCGCGAGGGAGGCTGCTGCTGCTGCTGCTGCTGATGCTGATGCGACCCGTGTGGGAAGGCCGAGCGCGCTTTTGCCGGCTAATCAACGGTTCGGCTGCCGCGGCAGGTAGACGCGCTCGGCATAACTGTGATTTTCGGCTAGGTTCTGTAAAACGCGCATAAAGCTCCGTGTGTTCTTTCCAGCTCAGGTTTTTTTTTCTTTTTTCTTTCAGAGACGCGTTTATATGCTCGTAGAGTTCAAGGGTAGCCGCGATAGTGATCCTTTTTAGTTTTTCAAGATTTTTGTCGATTATTTGGTGTTGTAAGAAAATAGAATTGTGCTTTTATGTCATACGTATAGTTTAGTTTTAATTAATCGATTGGAATGCATTGCTAATAACGATAGCGCAGCTGATTCAAAAAACAAAAATTATATGTAATACATTGACGAAGGAAATTGATTGACTACTGATAGTGTATACCTCAAGTACTTATCCATGGAAAGATTTAACATTACAACGCATACATGAAAGTTTAGCGATAAATAGATATTGAAACATTATAACATAACGTTTTGAACACGTGCTCTAAGTCAAGTGTAGTGACAATCATAACATCACTCATAACGAAGACTCTGTCACATTAAAAAGAAAGGTCTATTTTCAATCTTCATTTCAAATTAAGCTCCTAAATAAAATAAATGCATCAAAGTCCTTATATAAACTTCTGGTTCTATCCGTGTGATACCTTAAGTTTATCAAAGCCTGGATAAATGTATTATTTCTCAGTAGTAAAGAATTTCCTTACTGACTTAATTATACGAATTTGTATTGGTAAAACTCTCATCGTAGAGTTTTTAATGCAAAACAATTTTGAAATAAAGGTGTGGATTTTCTGCTCTTATTTTATCAAATGAAACTTATAGATGCTTAATAAATTCTAATCAGTTAAATCAAATGCTGAAATCTTATCGCGCCAATTATCGACATTAACGAAACGCTCGGTTGTCAACTTATCTTCGGTATTGCTTCAACTCGAAGTTTTCTTACGCTTAAATATTTACAATTAATAAACGATAATCCGTGTACTTTACACGAATAAATCATAATTATGATTTTACGAAAAAATTGAAGTACTTACGTTTTATATACATTGATCGAAATGATTAAAAAGGCAGATTGCAGAATATTACGAAATACAATTGTTTTCCAAACATGAAATAAAAGATACTCGAATAATCTCGCGCTTCACATATCTCTCGCTCTTTTTGATCTCGGCGATCGCAAAGTTCGAACAGACGCTTCCCTGCGAATCAAAAACTCCCCCTTTTATTCGCGATCTTGGCGTACATCTCCGTCCATATATATACATCCTCTTTTTCTGAGGATTATTCCTAGTCTCAACTCTCGCGCGCTTTATGCCCAGCTCAGCTATGGTATTAGGGCTATCAGGCGCCAGGGCGTTCTTCGGGGTCAAGTAACCTTTTCATTCGAGAGGGCCCTTGGAGATAGAATAGAGGGTCCCGACTCGCGCTATAAAAAGGCCCCGAAAGCGAAGGTGAAGGTGGAGGAAAACATTGATGCGAGCAATGATGCGCGCTGGCCCTATGAGCCTTTCTCTCTAGAGCGAGAGTCCCTGCAAAATGTATAATTATAAAGCGCGCCGCTCGCGCGGAGGAGGATGGATATGAGCCTTGTAATTTGGCTGGCGCCATACCAGCCAAAGAAGACCCGCAGACTTTTGGAGACACGTACGTGCTAATTATCAGAAAAAGGTTCTGTAGCCGAGCGAAGGCGATGTATGGCTGCATATATGTGCGTCTGTGTGTGCGGAGTCTTTGTAACTCTTTATGGGCTTGTCGATATATGTTTGACGCTGCAGATGATGGTCTTTTGATTCCGTGCTTTACTTTTGTTTTGTCTTCGTAGCCGGTTTTAGTGAGTTTCGATTTTGGGGGAGTTGAGTGATAAACGACTTTGTGGTGATTTGTTCTTGTCTCTGGAAATCGATTTAACCAAATCTATAATTTTACGCTTTTGTTAGAAGATCGGTATACATACATTTTATTTCTGTTCATAGAATGGAGATAAGAACTGTTATTAACACTAAAAGCAATATTTTAATGTTTTTGGGAGATTCATGAATTATCAAAGAATTATATAGCAAATCAAGTAAATGTTAAATCCAATTTGAATTGATGTGATGGATGACTGACCTTTCAATCAGTCACTGTCTGCATTATTTTATTTTAAACGATAAACATCTGTCGGGGAAAACCTGGTAAGTTTTAAGATAATCTTAAGAGAGTTCAGCAAACAGATTAGAGGCTATTAGATTATCACAAGAAAATTTCGGATATGTCGTAAATTTAAGTATGTATATCAGCAGGTTAAGAATGTTTCTTTACATTCTGACACCCATATTTAAAAAGTAAATATAAACAATATTGACATAAAAATTATCAGTAATAAATAAATATTCAATATCTAGGAAGTATCACTTGTAAATTGTACGTCATGTTAAATCAGGGTCTTTTAATCAGTAGATAATAAAATGATTGTAAAAAAATTTCGTCAAAGAATTTAATCAATGTTCCGAATGAAACAAAAGATTTTACTATCTAATCTCAATATCATCCGTATTTCCTGCAACAACGTTTTAAAACGAAGCATATAAATACAAGGCGTTGGAGAAATCGCACACGTCGACAGCTGCTACACCTGAAGATGCAGAAAGTTGTGCTATTCCTTTGTGGACTTTTTGTCCTCTCTCAAGGTCAGGATTATTTAGACAGTATTAATTTTGCTAACACCATTTTAAGATCGTTACTGAATAACAATAAATTTTTATTATACAGGGCGATCACTCAGCCCGAGAATTGTCAATGGTACTGATGCTAATGAAGGCGAAATTCCTTTCCAAGTGAGTTTTCTTTATTTCATTCGTGTTTTATGATTCTTCAAGTGAATGTTTCTTCATCAACTAATTCTTTATGTAGGTATCTCTGCAAAGAAACGGCAACCATTTCTGCGGAGGATCTGTCTTAAACGAGAACTATGTCGTGACAGCAGCTCACTGTGTTGATGGGTAAGAATATCAGCCATTATTAGATTAGATTTCTATATTTCATAATTCTTGCACACTTATCGAAAAAGCTATATGTTTGACCTATGTTCCTTATGATATATTCTTATAGATCATCGCCCAAGGGAATAAGTATCGTTGCCGGTACAATTGAATACAGAAAACCAGGCCAAATTCGTAAGGCTGCGAAGATCACAGTTCACGAAGGTTTCTCTCCCGCCGATTCGTACATTAATGATGTTGCTTTGATCAAAATCAACACTCCTTTCGAATTCAACAAACTGGTGCAGCCAGTTCCTCTGCCAGATTTACACACCAAGATCGCCACCAACAGTACTGCCGTTGTTTCCGGCTGGGGCAGACTTGGAGGTGTAAGTATATACATCTGTATTAATAAAACATTAGATATCAGTCTCCTTCGATTACGTCAGATTAAAAAAAATGAGATTTATAATTATTTAAAAAATCTTACATATTGTGTTTCTATTCTTAACTTATTTTACTCGTTACAGGCTATCGGTGACATTCCCGACACTCTCAAGAAGGCACAAATCTTGGTTGCTGATCCTGACTACTGTCGTGAAGTGATGAAGAAGCAAAATATGATGATTCATCCTACTCAGATTTGCGCTAACGATCCGTCAACCAGAAGAGGACAGTGTAACGTATGTATAGCATATTTCATTCCAATTGACTTCATTCTTAAACGGTATAGTCTTAGCTGGAGTCTTATGTTGGCACCTTAATTTTCAGGGAGACTCCGGTGGCCCACTGATTGTCAAAGGCAAGCTTACTGGTATCGTTTCTTGGTCAATCAAAGACCCTTACTGTGCTAGCACTGAATATCCCGGTGTTTACACCCGTGTTCCTGAATTTGTTGACTGGATTCTTGAACATGCCGTTTAAATATAAGACTGCATGAATCTTTTCCTATTGTATAACGATAGTTTCGTTACAAGAATTGTTCATAACCATCAAAGATTTAACAAGATTTAATTTACTTCTGATGTACATAATGTTTCTTGCGTATTGTTAATTTATTTTTTGAGACACAATTTTCAATAAAATTAATTTATTTAGTAATTTAAATTTTTATTTCAACATTATCCCATGATTTAGATTTTGTATCTATTGTTATATAGTGCTAAATTTAAGAATAATTTAAGTTCATTCATAACACATAAAGCTGTTCGAAGAATGATTTCAAATTGAACGATCGAGTGAACTTACCTGTAAGTGAAAACTCGATCAAAATTGTACGATCTGCCTCATCCTAATAGATCAAATTGTAGTACCGCGCACTGAGCGTTCTACCACAGGATTTTTAAAGCATAATTTAAATAATTCTGTTGTCTCTCTCGTTGCCATGGCATTATGTTCATTAACATGTCATTAATTTTAAAGCATATATTGTAAAAAATAACAGGAAGGCTATAATGTTAGCACCAACTGTTAACAAGACCAAAAAATAGCCAATAATAATCTTCTCCAGGCTATCTATCTTGCCCAAAGCTTCCTCTATACATTCGATAAGCACCCCGAACACGTGCACTCAAGTCTTGGCGAAATCGCACTTCTTGTAGCCTCCACTGGTTACAGTAATGAGATATTATTTTTTCCTCGTTAAGGCTGAAATTGTCAAAGTGGAGTAAGACGTAACAACTTGAAATTATTGCCTATTGACAATAATTAGTTGAAATAAATGAAGAAATTTGAGCTGATCATTTACGCTAACTTGGTTTATTATATCCATAATAATAAGTAAATTATTATTATATTGTATAATTATAAGTATTGTAAGTTTATTAGAAGAAGATCCATTAAAATTATAATGAAAATTGCTTAATTAATAAATTAAGCTATCTTAGTTACGCTTTTTTGTAAAATTCATCAATTGTTGCAAATGTTTGAGATAATAATTATAAATTTATTTTAAAATAAATAGTACTCGTTCCATAATTATTTGACGATAAAGTGAACAACTACTGTGATCATCGAGGTAATTATATAATTTAAATTGAAAAGCTAATGATTCGATAAGGAAAAAGGTCTTAGTCGCGAATAACGTTTACATCAATTTTCAGGTATAGTGCACTCTATAGATTTTAGTGCGTAAATGAGAATATTGGTCATGGATGGTGTCTACTTAGGTGTCTATATAGGGTCGCCGATAACGTGGTTCAGATAGTGCAAGCTTTTACTGCGATCATGTGAGTATCGCTCATAGATGATTTACAGGTGTTTAGGGTCGCCTACTACGGGGTCGAGGAAAAGAAGCTGCAGGAAATGCTGCAAGAACCCTGCAAAAATCGTGCAGAAATTTCTACAGTTATCCACCAGGTATCCTGTATGTATTTCTTTCTATTTTCCTGTAGGAATTGCAGCAAGAATCACCTGCAATAAACAATTGCTTACTTCAAATATTTGACCTTGAGTTGATCGTTTGAAAAACTTGAAACAATTTGTATTTACTACTCGCGGTCAGTAAGTACTTAGGTGTACACATTACCGTTAATTTTGTTGACGAGCCAGGTTCATAATAAAATAAGTACTTTCACCATTAATCATTAGAATTAATAATATACAAATTATTGTTCTTCTATGATACTATAATGTTATTGCAAAATTATTTAGATACATTTTTTATAATGTAAGTTGTGTTATAAGGAGATTCAATGGAATATATCATTATCAATTGTTGTAAATCTATTTTAGACAATAATTTAAATTTTTTTAAACGATTAGTATTCTTTTATAACTTTTAATAATTGGATTTAAAAACTATTGTTATCATACTTTGAAGAAATAGTCTATAATATTTTACAACAAGTCATTATTTGATAAGCGGAACAGGACTTCAACACAAATAATGTTTTCATAAATTTATACATTTACTTAAGAGTAAGTTGTAAGTAGTTTGTCGTATATAACGGCACTGCATAATTTTTATTTTCAAAACTCATTCTTATAATGTTATTGTGCAAAATAATATTTTTTGGGTGTCTTATTTTTTTTATTGAAAATAGTAAGTATTAAAAAAAAGAATAATTGTGATTTTTTTAAAATAATATTTTTAATTAAAAAATTTACATCCGAAAAAAACATATTTAATTATTTATTAAATATGAATAAGATTGTCAATACATCGATGAATTGAATTAAAACAATTTATAAAAATAGTTAATTTAAAATTGACATTGACATTCGGTATTTAATTTTTGATTCATAAAGATCTATTGAAATTGCCTAATTATTACTGAAAGTATTTAATGCGCTTGGTTAGAGCAAGTGTTGGGCCAAACATCCTCAGAAGTTACTGACAGAATTGTGAACGGTAAAGATGTCAAGCCTGGAGAGAGACCATATCAAGTAATACAAAATTATTTATTCTGATAGACGAGGATCTTATTAAAAAAATATATTTTTTAGGTATCTTTACAAAATCCTAAACATTTTTGTGGTGGATCAATTATGAATAGTAGATACATTATCACTGCTGCTCATTGTACTGTCGGGTAATTTATTATTATTTCAACTATAAATAACTTGGTTCGTATCAAAATTGTTATAAGATAAACTAAATTACAGGCAAACAGCATCCAGTATAAAAGTTGTTGTTGGCTCTATCAATCTCACAAAACCATACAAGACATATGCTGCATCAAAAATAATAATTAATAGAAGCTATTCTAAAGCGAATTCGTTTAAGAATGATATTTCTTTAATCAAAGTAAACTGAATATTTTTTAAATTTAAGTATATTTCTTTATCTTCCGTACAAATATGGCAATACGTTTTTATTCTAGGTTTCTACGCCTATTAGATTTAATAATTTAGTGAAGCCAGTACGTCTTCCACAGGCACATATGCAACTCAAGCCAGGTACTCCTGTAGTTGTTTCTGGTTGGGGAAGACTTCTAAATGTAATGAAATATTTTGAAATTTATATTGACATTTTTTGCACTAACAGTTGTATTAAGTTTTCATGTAATTTTATTTAAAGCTAATTTTGCTAATCATTAACAGGGTACGATAGCTAATATACTTCAAGAAGTATTACTTGAAGTAACTAATCAAGAACAGTGCCGTAAAGCTGTTTCATCTAAAGGCTATAATCTTTATTCTACACAAATGTGTGCTGATGATAACGATCCTAGTATTAGATCCGGTGATTGTAATGTACGTTGCAAAGCTCGATTCATCGTATTTTCCGAAGTACTTTAAGGGCTCTCAAGCACTATGCTCGATATATACGTATAATATTTTATACGTAGTACACGATACCGCTAAATTAATGTATTATACCCTGGTAGAAATCCGAATAGTTAAAATGGCCTGGAAACTATAAAATGGCTACGAGAAATAGTCCAGAACTAGCTTGCGATGAAACGCTTTTTCTCCCATTTTTTGAGCATTTGCTGGAATAAACATAACCCCAAAACCATCACATTGATATTACT